>CAUPSG010000603.1:0-37500 GCA_963513935.1 Aphrophora alni
ACCATGAGGTTACTGTAATACCTCGAGGTTACTACCATGAGGTTACTGTAATACTCGAGGTTACCTACCATGAGGTTACTGTACTACCTCGAGGTTACTACCATGAGGTTACTGTACTACCTCGAGGTTATTACCATGAGGTTACTGTACTACCTCGGGTTACTACCATGAGGTTACTGTAATACCTCGAGGTTACTACCATGAGGTTACTGTACTACCTCGAGGTACTACCATGAGGGTTACTGTACTACCTCGAGGTTACTACCATGAGGTTACTGTACTACCTCGAGGTTACTACCATGAGGTTACTGTAATACCTCGAGGTTACTACCATGAGGTTACTGTACTACTCGAGGTTACTACCATGAGGTTACTGTACTACCTCGAGGTTACTACCATGAAGTTACTGTACTACCTCGAGGTTCCTACCATGAAGTTACTGTACTACCTCGAGGTTACTACCATGAAGTTACTGTACTACCTCGAGGTTACTACCATGAAATTACTGTACTCCTCGAGGTTACTACATGAAGTTACTGTACTACCTCGAGGTTACTGGCAATTTAGATGTAAAAACACAGACAGTCTGTCATTTGATAAACAAAGCAGTTTTTGTTCGTTTTTCATGTTTATACAAACATTTTTACTTATTTTTATGTCAGAAATCATTTTTCACGTATTTCAGAGAGATTATCTTTATAATATCACAATACTTTCTAACAAACAGTATTATAATACTTACTTTACGTTTGTAATACTTAAAGACAGAAGTATTATAAGCTGGAGTCATCCTCTTGTACACTGCTGTTGCAGTCCTTGTATAGTACATTGCTATGAAGTCCCGCTCTGGTCTTGAACAATACAAACAATACAAAACATATGAGGATGCGTTATATCTACTTCACGGTTAACTCAGGTTGAAGTAAAAGTATATGAAAAAATCGCTACCATATAAGATAGTTATAACAATTTCAATGGTAAAACTATAAATATTAATATAATAAATGAAGAAGCTTCATATCCATTTCATGGTTAATAAATATAAATACGTATATTTTGAAGTAAAAGTATACGAAATATCTCAACCATGTTAGAACTATAAATATGATTATAAAAATGAAGAAGCTTTATATCGATTTTATGGTTAATGAAGGCTAAAGACGAATTTGTTGAAGTAAAATATATATGAAAAATTGATACCATGTCAGATAGTTATACCAAAATCTATGTTAAAACTATAGTTATATTAAAATAAATAAATGAAGAAGATTTATATCTATTTCATAGTTAATACTAAACATGTTGAAGGAAATATACATAAAAAAGCGCTACTATATCAGATTAGTTATATTAATTTCAATGTTAAAACTATAAATATGATTGTAATCAATGAAGAAGCTTTATATCGATTTCACGGATACATTTCATTACCTGACTTTCTCCCTTCTTGCCATCCCCAGCCTTGTCCAGTTTTCTTTTTCGATATCGTTTTATATTTAGTCTCCAGTATCACCGCCATCTGTATTAAAACAAATAAAAACTACTCCAGTGTGCCTCCATAATTTCAACATCTGTTACTAAAAGACGATATCTAGTAACTGTTTTTCTTTAAGCTGTTAAGATAAAATGTTGTGATAACAAACTATTCAAATGTTATGTAACCAGTTATGAGAATTGGGAGAAAAATTGTATTTAACGAGCAATTCTTGTATATTTTATCTTGAAATGTTTTTGAGTGGCCACCATTTTAAAAACGGGAAAAAATAAACCTTGTTCATACATCGATAGACCTTATTCTTAACATTATCACCTTGAATTGTGATAATGATTTATGTCACGTTGGTATCACACTGGCAGTAATATTAGGTTGTGCCTGTTAGTCCTTTAAACAGAAAGAAAGATTCCAGCACCGGTGTGGCTCGATGGCGGGTGACTCAAGTCATAGGATCTGACAATAGTTTATAGCCTATATAATATTACTCTATATAGTTTGTCCAAAAGTCCCGGACCTGTTCAATAACTTGAAAACCAAAAAGATATTTTACATGTGCCTTCTGGTGATAAAAAACTACTTTTGTTGTAAACGAGACATTTTTATCTGCCACCAAAAATGGGGGTTTTGGGGGGCAACTCAATAATCTTAAATGGAAACCCCCATCGAGTGACCCCTCATGTTAATGGGGTTATTTAGTAAAATACAACTGCACAAACTAGAGGTCGATATCTTGCTTCTATCTAAAATCGCGACCGTTCATATGTTTGAAACTGCTATTTTACTTTCATTCACAATTAAATGATGAATACGCTATCAAAATTTATTAAAAACATTTTTAACCGTTGGTTGTAATCATAATTACTAATATTTCATATTTAAAATTGTATGAATTCCTATTACAGGGTGTACAAAAGTGATTTGTTAGTTGGTGTAATTTTAATATTTAATTTTAGAAAGCGGATTTTTCCCAGTTGTCCAACACATCAACAAATACAACACTAGATTTCGAGAAGTGTAGGTTTTAGTGGGTTTTCCACTTAACAAAAAAACAGAGTTAAAAGTGCTTTTTAAAATAATTAAATACTATCTCGACATTTTATTGGGAATTATCAGCTTTAACTTGCTCTAAACCATAATGGATTGGTATTTAATACAAATCAATCATTCAAAGTTCTTTACACACCCTGTACTGGCAATGCAATAATAGTAATTATCATTACATTACATTTTAATCCCATATTCCCAACTTCTAATTATTATTATTATTATTAAGACTGGGGATAGTGTTTTAAAAGCGTATCCTGCACTGCGACCTAATTAGATCTTTTGTGCCCCCCTCTTGTTGTACTCAGGAGAGATCTATGTCTTTGACCAAATTGATCAAACCCCTGGTCGGGAGGTTTAGTAATTCTTCTTCCGAAATGAAGATAAATTCTAGAAATTTATGTCTTTTTTGGCATAAGACCGGGCACTCCATGATGATGTGTTCCATACGTTCCACCTCTTCACCACAGTACCTGCAAGTGTCATCATCCCCCAGGCCTATCTTACTTAAGTGATACCTGCAATGGATATGTCCAGTTAGTATACCACAGAATTTAAGCTCTCTTCTGCTTAGGTTTAGCACTTCCTTCCCTCTCTTTTTTTAGGGCTAAGGAACTTCTTGGAGTGTCTAAGACCCGGCACCTTCTAATTAATTGTGAATGAAATAAAGTAAAATAGCTGTTTCAAATATTTAAAAAGGCCGCCATTTTAGATAGAAGCAAACCTCTAGTTTGTGCAGTTGAATTTTACTAAATAAGCCCTTTAACATGAGAAGTCACTCAATGGGGGTTATTATCATAAATATAATTTAGAACGAGTGGAGACGCCCTCATATATGTATAGTTTTGAGGCCCGTTACAAACCACTGACAAGAGCGAATTGAGACCTTTTTAACATCTACAAGGTCTGCGGCGAGCCGACGTCAAGAAAATACACAATTACGAGGTTCTAAAATCTGTGTAACAACTGTTTTAAACAAATTAAAACCTCTTGATGTACCAATACAAGTTAACACTTCCTACAAGGTCCAAGAAACCAACTTTTGGGCGTTACATTTAGAAGATCTGCTTGTATTACATTGTATTGGGCTGGGTAAGTACCATGATGGCTCCAATTAACTTTTTTATAACGCGATGATGACAGAGAGGTTTTTCGTATTTAAAAAAACAAGAAACAAATGGAAAGTAAACGCGACAAACAAAGTGTGGGGGCCCCTTCCTACCTTGTGGATGCTGTCACCTTTACCTGGCGATCTCCCTGAGCTGAGAAACTGATCATCACCGCAGCAGCTGAAAGTACTGACTCGCGTTTACTAGAAAAGTGACGTCAACTGATCACAAATGGTGGACACAACGAACCAAAATGATTTTTTAACGAATTGATGCGTTTTGCTTTAAAATGACACCTCAACCGATTACGTAAGTTATCCGAATACGCTTTAAAATGTGTAAAACACTTTTCGTAACACCCTGTACAACTACTATCCACATTAACAGATGTTTATCTCGCACAATGAATTCGATATCTCGCTTTGTGAATTCATCACAGATTCGTTAAATATGAAATGGACGCGTGTTTTAATATGGATGTTTATTATCGCTTCGACTTCGTGTGCGGAGGAGACAGAGGACGATAGTAAAATAGAAATAATAGAAGACGTCTTCCCTCAGGCACAGTTGGAGACAGAGAACGGGACCCAGCTGGAGACGATAACGTATGTCCCGGTCATAGAAGCGTCCTATGAGGAGTACATACCTCTCGATGTCAAATCCGGAGAGTATCCATTCTATGATGAAAACCCGACGACGGAGAAAAGTAGAATGAGAAAAGTAAGTGTTGTAAACGTACTTGTACATCTATACTAATAAATCTATGTCCTCTCAAATCTTCGAAACTATTCAACCGATGATATATTGGTTACATCTAGTTGCCATGCAGAAGAAGGTTTTAATTTTGAATTGGTTACAAGTTGAGTTATGACAGTAAAAAGGTTTTTCTATGTAAACCTTAAAGAGCAGCCGTAAAGATTCGTGGTAGTCGCAGCTTCTACTCGACCGATCTCAATGAAACTTTGCAAGCTTTTTTTAGCATTTTTGAAGAAGGTTTTAGACTTTCATATTGATATTTTAAAAACAAACTGAAATTACATAAATATGTAGCAATCAACGAAAAGATCACGAATTCTAACTTAACAGCTGATTAGGTCAATTAGCTTTAGTAGTTTATCACAAATATAGGTTAGGCCTAGTCTAGACCAGTTAAACATTTTACTTATAACAGCTGATTAGGCCCATTAGCTCTAGTCCTAAATAGTTTAACACATAGATAATTTAGGCCTAGTTTAGACCAGTGTTGTGAAACATTTTACATATAACAGCTGATTAGCTCCATCAGCTATAATAGTTCAACACAAAGATAGGTTAGTCCTAACCTAGACCAGTGTGAAACATTTTACATATAACAGCTGATTAGCTCCATCAGCTATAATAGTTCAATACAAAGATAGGTTAGTCCTAACCTAGACCAGTGTGAAACATTTTACATATAACAGCTGATTAGCTCCATCAGCTATAATAGTTCAACACAAAGATAGGTTAGTCCTAGCTTAGACCAGTGTGAAACATTTTACATATAACAGCTGATTAGCTCCATCAGCTATAATAGTGTAGCATTTAAATTCAAAAAAGCACTTCCGCAACATAACTTAACTCATTTCGTAAATATACATTCTACCTTCCGTCGCGTGACAGATGCTGGCACCTAGCGGCCCGCTCCAAAACCAAGCATCACCTGATACTTGAAACCAAAGTACATTTCGCCGGTCAAGCTAGCTTCTCGATTACCGGTCCACAGTCTACATGCGATAACAACATGGTCTACATTCTTCATAACTCCGTTAGTTAAAAGTTTTCTTCTTCTCTCAAAATCACCGTCTTTCTAATACATCATGTTAAATTACAGCTTGTGCGCCTTAGTCTAATAATCTGTTTCAAAAATGTTAAAATTAACCATCATTTTCTCGGTACTACCTCACGTGATCTGCGACAGGATTTACCAGGTACTTCAACCTTACAGATTTTGTCATATTATAAATTTTGTTAATTTTTAAAATAATTTGTTAATTATCATGTATTCTTTAAAATATGTATTTCATGTTTTATTCAATATTCTATTTCCTTTTGAAACTAAATGATTATAAAAATTTTCTTTTCTTAAAACATCATTTACAAAATCTTGCAAAGGCACATTTTACGTTTTGAACATTTTTGTGAAATAAGTGCAAACTAGTGTTGAACATTAAATGATCAGAATATGAACATGTCAAATATAAAACAATTGAGGAAATTTCTTCTAAATCAGAAAATTTCGTTTTACAAGCTTTTGCAAAATCTTACAAGTCTTATACAAGCTTTCTTTTAAACAAAATTAAAATATATATAAATAGATTTATAATAATCTAAGAAGCTTTTAAGTACCATCTTAACGAATTTCTGTTATACAATCAATTTTCTTTAATTTTGGCAAATAATCAGATATTTCTTTAATGATGAACATTAATGCTAAAACATGTCTGATTTTGTACAGACACTAAAAGAACATGTTTTTTGCTCACAGCTAATATGCTGGTAGGACAAATAGGAGAAATTGGAGAAATAAAGAAATTCTTGTCTCACATTGCACAAACCAACGAAACATCCTAACAAGTTTCGTCCTGTTGGCAAAACACGTTTTTTTTTTTTGTATAACGTAACTTCACATTTTCAAGTGCATAAAAGTGATGTCTTTTCTACAGCTGACTTTACAGAACTTTAACTAACTCTTTTTGTATATGTGCCTAAATTTACTTTCGCAAATATGTGTTCCTTAAGACTATTTTCTAAATGTAGACCTGTGTAGTTAATTATAAAATATATAAAATATATAAAAATTCTTGGGTGGAGCCTGCATGCAATTTTCGGTCCTAACAACCTCCAAGAGGTTAATTTCCAAATTAAAATAATTGACGTCAATTAACAAAATTTCAAAATTCTAAATTCCTTTTTTTTGTTTGTTTAAAATATATAAATTTATTTGGCCAATATAGTTTTTAAGAAATTTTTCAAACCAGTTATATTATGTGTCTTTAGTTTAGTGATAAACATGTTAACTATAGATATGATTTTTGAACTTAAAATATCAAACTCTTTTATATTTTGTTAAATTCTGTAATTGTTTAAAAAGAAACTATCATCTTATAAACTAAAAAGGGGGGGATAAGTTTTTTTCTTTTTTTTGAATCTTTTGATTAAATTTTTTTTTATTATTATACTTTTACATTAAGGGCGTATAATCTTTTTTTTTGATTAATTATAATTCTGTGAATTATTAAGCTGTGCTCATTGTTTTTTTTGTTAAATTTTTGTAACTATAAATATACATATTAAAAGGGGGGATAAATTTTTAGAATCTGTTGATTAAATTTTTTTTTCTAAATTATTATATGTTACAATTAAGGGCTTATAACTTTTACAATTTATGATATTGTTAATCATAAGTTTTTTTTATTGATGATTTGTGTCAGGATGTCTTTTGTTGTAAATGACAAAGTCTGAAGCGCCGAAATTTCCTTCTGCTTTCAATAAACTTGAGCCTTGTTAATTACTAAATTTGTCTTTGTCTTTTTTTATTTTTTTCTTTTCAAACATTGTTACCATTTTGGTTCCGCCTTTATTAAATTTAAGTCCCCTGGTAACATGTTTTTGGTAGCAGAGCGTGGTTAGCTTTAAATTTTATCTTGGTTTTTTCTAAATTATAGAGTTGTTAATTTTAAATTCTGGAACCCTAGTTAATTTTCAAAATTTTGCATTGGAACTATCTAAATTTAAATTCAAAATTTTCTTTGCTAAACAAGGCTCATTTTTATGTTTCGCAGCTTTTCAAATACTGCACAACTGTTGCTGATGAAATTTTTTTTTAATTTAGTTTAAATATTTAAATCTCTATAAATCTATAGTCTCTTTTTTATTATTGATTTATTTTATAAACACATTACACAAAAACTTCTAAACCAATTTTGATAAAATTTTTTTTATCATTATTATTTTGTCTACTTAATTATTTTTTTTTTTTCATATATATATATATTTACATACACTGCACACTAAACATTCACTGAATTTGATCCATACAGCGGGCTCATTCGGGAATCCAAAAAAAAAAAAAAAATTTAAATAAATAATAAAATCCAAAAATAGTTAAAAACAAAAAAAAAAAACAAAAAAAAAAATTCAAAAATTTCATTCAAAATTTTCTCGAGTTTTCTTTCGCTTGTCTGTATCAATTCATACTTACACACACACATATATACACAACAACTACACTACATATAATTCTTGAGTCTTTCTCTGGCTCTTTAATTTTTTTTTTGGCATCTTCTTAAAAGAAATTTTTTTTTAAATTACTTGGTTTATTTTTTTTTAATAATTATCAGCAACGGTTAAGATGGCAGTGGATTTGCTGCGATTAGTGGACCCGTTAAAGAATACGGAGCTTGCTTTTGAATTTTTTTTGGTCATCTTGAAGGAAAATTATTTTTATTTATTTATTTTTTAATTTTATCATCATGAGCAATAGGCAAGATGGCGGTGGACTGGTTGATGCAGATGGTGGCATCTGTTTGATAGTAAATTGAAATGTTGAACACCTTTTAATAATATATCATTGTGTGCGAAATTTTTTTTTTTTTTTTCCAAATTACAGGGGCCCAGTTTTTGTAGGACAACATGGTTGGCCTGTTTGTCTATTCTTTAAATTATTCGGTTGTTTGTCTTTTTATTAGCAGGTCAACATGTTTGTTCCTTAATTAGTTTTTTTTGTTTAGGGTTGAGAAAACCGGAGTTGGGTTTTCCTCACCATGGGTCACCTTTTATTTACATATTTATCTTGCTACACCTTTTTTTTTTTTACACATCTTTCTTTGTACATTTTTTTTTTTTTGAACACTTATCTTATTTTGATGAAATTTTTTTTACATAATTTTTTTTGATTAAATTAAATTCCTTTTTGGGGCACATGATTAAAGATACACATACATAAGACCTTAAGTCAACGACAAGCCCTGCTTTGCGCAGCAGAAAATTTTTTGACTCCCCAACGTTTCATACTGCTTCTTTGTTTATTTTTCAAATGGATTATTTGTTTAGACCCTTCAAAATTCTTTTCTCACGGAAATTGTTAAGAGCCGTGAATAGTTTAAATTTCTCTTCGTATGGGAGAAGAGGAATTTAAAAAATAACGACGCTGAGCATGATCTGACCTAATTGGCTTCAGGAGTTTTTCTTTATTTTTATTTATTTTTGTAATTCAATGTAAAGGTCGGCTCAGAGGATACCCCCCCCCGTCTGAGTCCGACCTTTCCTGTAAGCCATGTGCTATGCACATTCCCTCCCCAGTCCCCGGAGTGGTCACCTCCACTTGGCTTCCCGAGGTGCCACTCCACCCCTTTCCCCAGTACCTTAGTGTACGAAGTCAGATTATGCACAGCAATGTCGACCTTTGCGTCACCCTTCAGCTCTTTCTGTACGGGGCTTGTCCCAAAGATAGGTAGGAAGAGCTGAGACGCTATAGAAATTTCAAAATTTAATAAGTAAGTGCCGAAGGAGGCTACACCCTAGAGTGGTGATTATAAAAGCATTATGAAGCGTTGTTTCTATCAGGTGCCCCGTTTCTAAATTTTGTAGGAGGCCCTTCTGGCCCCTTTCTTCAGAAGTTTGTAGGAGGCCCTTCTGGCCCCTTTTGCTTCAATCTTTTGGAGGCCCTTCTGGCCCTTTGTCCCTTTTCAAAATTTTGTGGGAGGCCCTTCTGGCCCCTTTTCTTTTCTACCCTAACTCCGTCTTTCGGGGGGGGAGAGCTGTAGCATTTAAATTCAAAAAAGCACTTCCGCAACATAACTTAACTCATTTCGTAAATATACATTCTACCTTCCGTCGCGTGACAGATGCTGGCACCTAGCGGCCCGCTCCAAAACCAAGCATCACCTGATACTTGAAACCAAAGTACATTTCGCCGGTCAAGCTAGCTTCTCGATTACCGGTCCACAGTCTACATGCGATAACAACATGGTCTACATTCTTCATAACTCCGTTAGTTAAAAGTTTTCTTCTTCTCTCAAAATCACCGTCTTTCTAATACATCATGTTAAATTACAGCTTGTGCGCCTTAGTCTAATAATCTGTTTCAAAAATGTTAAAATTAACCATCATTTTCTCGGTACTACCTCACGTGATCTGCGACAGGATTTACCAGGTACTTCAACCTTACAGATTTTGTCATATTATAAATTTTGTTAATTTTTAAAATAATTTGTTAATTATCATGTATTCTTTAAAATATGTATTTCATGTTTTATTCAATATTCTATTTCCTTTTGAAACTAAATGATTATAAAAATTTTCTTTTCTTAAAACATCATTTACAAAATCTTGCAAAGGCACATTTTACGTTTTGAACATTTTTGTGAAATAAGTGCAAACTAGTGTTGAACATTAAATGATCAGAATATGAACATGTCAAATATAAAACAATTGAGGAAATTTCTTCTAAATCAGAAAATTTCGTTTTACAAGCTTTTGCAAAATCTTACAAGTCTTATACAAGCTTTCTTTTAAACAAAATTAAAATATATATAAATAGATTTATAATAATCTAAGAAGCTTTTAAGTACCATCTTAACGAATTTCTGTTATACAATCAATTTTCTTTAATTTTGGCAAATAATCAGATATTTCTTTAATGATGAACATTAATGCTAAAACATGTCTGATTTTGTACAGACACTAAAAGAACATGTTTTTTGCTCACAGCTAATATGCTGGTAGGACAAATAGGAGAAATTGGAGAAATAAAGAAATTCTTGTCTCACATTGCACAAACCAACGAAACATCCTAACAAGTTTCGTCCTGTTGGCAAAACACGTTTTTTTTTTTTGTATAACGTAACTTCACATTTTCAAGTGCATAAAAGTGATGTCTTTTCTACAGCTGACTTTACAGAACTTTAACTAACTCTTTTTGTATATGTGCCTAAATTTACTTTCGCAAATATGTGTTCCTTAAGACTATTTTCTAAATGTAGACCTGTGTAGTTAATTATAAAATATATAAAATATATAAAAATTCTTGGGTGGAGCCTGCATGCAATTTTCGGTCCTAACAACCTCCAAGAGGTTAATTTCCAAATTAAAATAATTGACGTCAATTAACAAAATTTCAAAATTCTAAATTCCTTTTTTTTGTTTGTTTAAAATATATAAATTTATTTGGCCAATATAGTTTTTAAGAAATTTTTCAAACCAGTTATATTATGTGTCTTTAGTTTAGTGATAAACATGTTAACTATAGATATGATTTTTGAACTTAAAATATCAAACTCTTTTATATTTTGTTAAATTCTGTAATTGTTTAAAAAGAAACTATCATCTTATAAACTAAAAAGGGGGGGATAAGTTTTTTTCTTTTTTTTGAATCTTTTGATTAAATTTTTTTTTATTATTATACTTTTACATTAAGGGCGTATAATCTTTTTTTTTGATTAATTATAATTCTGTGAATTATTAAGCTGTGCTCATTGTTTTTTTTGTTAAATTTTTGTAACTATAAATATACATATTAAAAGGGGGGATAAATTTTTAGAATCTGTTGATTAAATTTTTTTTTCTAAATTATTATATGTTACAATTAAGGGCTTATAACTTTTACAATTTATGATATTGTTAATCATAAGTTTTTTTTATTGATGATTTGTGTCAGGATGTCTTTTGTTGTAAATGACAAAGTCTGAAGCGCCGAAATTTCCTTCTGCTTTCAATAAACTTGAGCCTTGTTAATTACTAAATTTGTCTTTGTCTTTTTTTATTTTTTTCTTTTCAAACATTGTTACCATTTTGGTTCCGCCTTTATTAAATTTAAGTCCCCTGGTAACAATAGTTCAATACAAAGATAGGTTAGTCCTAGCTTAGACCAGTGTGAAACATTTTACATATAACAGCTGATTAGCTCCATCAGCTATAATAGTTCAACACAAAGATAGGTTAGTCCTAGCTTAGACCAGTGTGAAACATTTTACATATAACAGCTGATTAGCTCCATCAGCTATAATAGTTCAATACAAAGATAGGTTAGTCCTAGCTTAGACCAGTGTGAAACATTTTACATATAACAGCTGATTAGCTCCATCAGCTATAATAGTTCAATACAAAGATAGGTTAGTCCTAACCTAGACCAGTGTGAAACATTTTACATATAACAGCTGATTAGCTCCATCAGCTATAATAGTTCAACACAAAGATAGGTTAGTCCTAACCTAGACCAGTGTGAAACATTTTACATATAACAGCTGATTAGCTCCATCAGCTATAATAGTTCAATACAAAGATAGGTTAGTCCTAACCTAGACCAGTGTGAAACATTTTACATATAACAGCTGATTAGCTCCATCAGCTATAATAGTTCAATACAAAGATAGGTTAGTCCTAACCTAGCTCCATCAGCTATAATAGTTCAATACAAAGATAGGTTAGTCCTAGCTTAGACCAGTGTGCAATTGTATACATTTTGTCATTTCTATTCGCTCTCACGCGTTTTTCTTCATCCATGCATTATATAAAATTTGTTCATTCTTACCTTCTCATTTGACTTTCTTCGAATAAGACTTGACATTGTTATGTCGGCTTTAAAATGGTCTGATCTGAATACAACGATTTAGTTTGGGTAATGAATCATTCCCCGGTGGGGAACTAATAGTCTTTGGGTTCTACTTAAATAGGTGATCAAAATGCATAGCGCCCCCCCCCCCAGAATACTTGAGGCCGACCTCCGAAGAGGGTGGAATTTCCAGATTAATAATTGTCCACCTGGGATATAATTTCCAGATTTGTTTTCCATTGCTTATCCTGAACACCAGGTTATTTATTTTTAATCAATGTTAAATTCCTCTAGTTTTGTAAACCCGAGTACTAACTATAAGGCAGTAGGTTATCTCTTTTTTTTAACTAAGCCAAGGAAACAAGGTTGCCTCTTCCACCAGTATCGCCGTACCGAATATCTTCTCCGCCGTTGATGACTTCGCTGTAACCCTGGCAAGGGGCCCTCACAAGGTACTACTAGCAAGGTTTATTAGAGGTGTTACTCCTCTATCACTCCTCCTTCCTCGTCACAGACGAGGCCCCGGGCTTGTGACCGGCATAGCGGAGTTAACTTCTTTTATACATTGTTTTTAATATCATCATTAACCTTTAATTATGTTTTACGTATAAAATATGAAAATTCATTATTGAATTCAGTTAAAGTAAATTTTATTCAAAATTCCTTTACCAGTGTTGATATTATTTTGTGTTTTGAAGGTAATATAAATTAAATTCTGTGTTTATACTCTTTAAATTAATACTTATAGGATATATAAAGATAAAGATTTCAATTGTACACCTTCGGGAAAGAGTTATAGAACTTGAGCTAAAAAAGTAACAAAATAAATTTTGAAGGACAATAAAAGTTATCAAAACTTAAAATATCAAGTTGTTGATAAGTGGGAAGTACTTGTGACTTCAAACGAATTAACAGACCTCCTCTTGTCGACTGCCTGTGTAAGTTAGTGTGTTAACACCGTTAGCTTTTCAAGCTGTGTGCTTGCATGGGTGCGAGTGTGTGAACATTTTTTTAAAATTTCTCTTTATATTTTAGTTTTGAATCCGTAAATGTATCATTATATATTTTAATATAGAAATGTATAAAATTTGTATCTATAAAAACAAAATATTCTTAAAATCTATAATTGTCTGGAGCTAATTTCGATTCCCATATAAAATGTAGCTAACATAGTTTAATCTGAGATATTGTCGTACGATGCTGAGGGTAACAGCTGTAGCTTAATAATATCCTGGTTTATACAGGGTGATTGAAATTGGTGTGACCGCTATTTGATTTAATAATTACAAAAAATTTAAAAGGTAACATCCAAGGATTGTTTGTCGTCGGAACCGATTTTGAATCATGTTATATTAAGACTATTTTTAATTTTTAAGTATTTTTGGGTATCTCTAACTGTTTAGGACCTACAGGCACTTAACAGTTTCAAATATTTGCAAATTTAAAAATACGATTTTTCTTATTTTTTGAAGTCAAATTCAGATGAAATTTAAACTGAAATTTAAAGGTGTAATAACACTGCTGTTATTTTTATTTCTTCTGTAGGGTGAGGAATAACAGAGTTATCGGAGAAATTATTCTGATAATTGTCTAAAACACCTAAATATTGAGCTTGACTTGTGAGATAATATTAGATAGAAAAAAATTCGAACACAAGATCTGACAAAAATTACGTTTACTTAATCAAACGCGTTTCAAGGAAAAAGTCGCCATCCTCAGTGATACATGAGCTACAATAACTAAACTATAACTTATATAGTGAGTTTAGTTGCTCATGTATCACTG
This sequence comes from Aphrophora alni, assembly GCA_963513935.1. NCBI lineage: Eukaryota > Metazoa > Arthropoda > Insecta > Hemiptera > Aphrophoridae > Aphrophora > Aphrophora alni. The sequence continues at coordinate 14,006 of CAUPSG010000603.1, forward strand.
AGGATGGCGACTTTTTCCCTGAAACGCGATTGATTAAGTAAACGTAATTTTTGTAAAATCTTGTGTTCGAGTTTTTTTCTACCTACTGGCCGTACACCAGTTTGTAATTATTACTGAATGTATTAGACCTTGTGAATAAGATATTACAGCCAAAACAAATGTATTAACAGTGTTTAATAATACAATTTGTCCTTAATTCACAAGGTGTAAATACATTTAGTAATAATAAAGAGCTGATGTAGGCCTGTGGATGTTCTAGACAATTACCAGAAAATTATGACTGTTATTTTTTTATCGATAACTCGTTTGATTTTTACTTTTTGATTATCGAATGAACATTTTTGTTGACGAATAGTTTTGGAAATTGGTAGGGGGGGGGGGGAGGGTCAAATAGAATTTTAGAAAAATATTAGCTTATTGGACGTGCAAAACTAACACTGCTTAGTGAGAGATAAGCTAGTAATGTCATTTTAACATTTGTAAACCTCCATTTTGAAACAGGTCAACTTTAGTGGTTGTAACAGTATTAAGGGTACAGACTCCTTGCGTTACGGGGGGTGCAGTAATGTTTCTACACTAAATGGACTTTAAATTGAATTGCAGTGCGATATTTTTCATTGACCTCTCATTATTTGACTTTTAAGTCTTCTTGAATAGGGAGTTCTGTAACTAAGTTATTATACTTAAAGTTAAAGACATTTTAAAAATTACCTATTATGCTGGTTAACTCATAATAAAATTAATAACATATCAAGTGACAAATATACGACCTAGACTGGGAATTGAACCCAGAACCTTTCCCTCGCGACTTTGCTTTTGCTGCAATTTTCGAGTTATCAAATTAATTACCTCGTTACAAACAACATTTTAAATTTATATTTACTCAACTTGCAACCCTTACTAGGTGTAGGCTATTTATTGATTTTAATATAAAACACATATAAGAGTCAAAATCTATAAATACACATTAGAGTGTACGCTCTATGCTGGGAAGCGATTAAGGATAGCTCAGTTGGTAGAACATTGACGCGTAAACCCATCGGTCTATGTTCAATTCCCAGTCTAAGTCATATTTTTCACAAGAAATATATTTAATTAGTAATAGTAGCTGGTGTAAAAAACGTATAAGCGTTAAAATCAAAATTAAAAATCAATAAATCGTAATGCTGATTAACTTATAATGCTGGTTAACTGTGTAATACTGATTAACTGTGTAATGCTGATTAACTTATAATGCTGGTTAACTGTGTAATACTGATTAACTGTGTAATGCTGATTAACTTATAATGCTGGTTAACTGTGTAATACTGATTAACTGTGTAATGCTGGGTAACCGTGTAATGATGATTAACTTATAATGCTGGGTAACCGTGTAATGCTGATTAACTTATAATGCTGGTTAACTGTTTAATACTGATTAACTTATAATGCTGGGTAACCGTGTAATGCTGATTAACTTATAATGCTGGGTAACCGTGTAATGCTGATTAACTTATAATGCTGGGTAACCGTGTAATACTGATTAACTTATAATGCTGGGTAACCGTGTAATGCTGATTAACTTATAATGCTGGTTAACTGTGTAATACTGATTAACTTATAATGCTGGGTAACCGTGTAATGCTGATTAACTTATAATGCTGGGTAACCGTGTAATGCTGATTAACTTATAATGCTGGGTAACCGTGTAATACTGATTAACTTATAATGCTGGGTAACCGTGTAATACTGATTAACTTATAATGCTGGGTAACCGTGTAATGCGGGTTAACTTATAATGCTGGTTAACTGTGTAATACTGATTAACTTATAATGGTGGGTAACCGTGTAATGCTGATTAACTTATAATGCTGGATAACCGTGTAATGCTGATTAACTTATAATGCTGAGTAACCGTGTAATACTGATTAACTTATAATGCTGGGTAACCGTGTAATGCTGATTAACTTATAATGCTGGGTAACCGTGTAATGCTGATTAACTTATAATGCTGGGTAACTTTCTAATGCTGATTAACTTATAGTGTTGGGTAACTTTCTAATGCTGATTAACCTATAATGCTGGGTAACCGTGTAATGCTGTTTAACTTATAATGCTGGGTAACCGTGTAATGCTGATTAACTTATAATGCTGGGTAACCGTGTAATGCTGATTAACTTATAATGCTGGGTAACTTTCTAATGCTGATTAACTTATAGTGCTGGGTAACCGTGTAATGCTGATTAACTTATAATGCTGGGTAACATTTTTAATGCTGATTAACTTATAATGCTGGTTAACTGTGTAATACTGATTAACTTATAATGCTGGGTAACCGTGTAATGCTGATTAACTTATAATGCTGGGTAACCGTGTAATGCTGATTAACTTATAATGCTGGGTAACCGTGTAATACTGATTAACTTATAATGCTGGGTAACCGTGTAATGCTGATTAACTTATAATGCTGGGTAACCGTGTAATGCTGTTCAACTTATAATGCTGGGTAACCGTGTAATGCTGATTAACTTATAATGCTGGGTAACCGTGTAATGCTGGTTAACTTATAATGCTGGGTAACTTTGTAATGCTGGTTAACTTATAATGCTGGGTAACTTTGTAATGCTGTTTAACTTATAATGCTGCGTAACTTTGTAATGCTGATGAACTTTGTAATGCTGGTTAACTTTGTAATGCTGATGAACTTATAATGCTGGGTAACTTTCTAATGCTGATTAACTTATAGTGTTGGGTAACTTTCTAATGCTGATTAACTTATAATGCTGGGTAACTTTGTAATGCTGTTTAACTTATAATGCTGGGTAACCGTGTAATGCTGATTAACTTATAATGCTGGGTAACTTTGTAATGCTGTTTAACTTATAATGCTGGGTAACCGTGTAATGCTGGTTAACTTATAATGCTGGGTAACTTTGTAATGCTGGTTAACTTATAATGCTGGGTAACTTTGTAATGCTGTTTAACTTATAATGCTGCGTAACTTTGTAATGCTGGTTAACTTTGTAATGCTGATGAACTTATAGTGATGGTTAACTTATAATGCTGGGTAACCGTGTAATGCTGATTAACTTATAATGCTGGGTATCTTTCTAATGCTGATTAACTTATAGTGTTGGGTAACTTTCTAATGCTGATTAACTTATAATGCTGGGTAACTTTGTAATGCTGTTTAACTTATAATGCTGCGTAACTTTGTAATGCTGGTTAACTGTGTAATACTGATTAACTTATAATGGTGGGTAACCGTGTAATGCTGATTAACTTATAATGCTGGATAACCGTGTAATGCTGATTAACTTATAATGCTGAGTAACCGTGTAATACTGATTAACTTATAATGCTGGGTAACCGTGTAATGCTGATTAACTTATAATGCTGGGTAACCGTGTAATGCTGATTAACTTATAATGCTGGGTAACTTTCTAATGCTGATTAACTTATAGTGTTGGGTAACTTTCTAATGCTGATTAACCTATAATGCTGGGTAACCGTGTAATGCTGTTTAACTTATAATGCTGGGTAACCGTGTAATGCTGATTAACTTATAATGCTGGGTAACCGTGTAATGCTGATTAACTTATAATGCTGGGTAACTTTCTAATGCTGATTAACTTATAGTGCTGGGTAACCGTGTAATGCTGATTAACTTATAATGCTGGGTAACATTTTTAATGCTGATTAACTTATAATGCTGGGTAACCGTGTAATGCTGATTAACTTATAATGCTGGGTAACTTTGTAATGCTGTTTAACTTATAATGCTGGGTAACCGTGTAATGCTGTTTAACTTATAATGCTGGGTAACTTTGTAATGCTGGTTAACTTATAATGCTGGGTAACTTTGTAATGCTGGTTAACTTATAATGCTGGGTAACTTTGTAATGCTGTTTAACTTATAATGCTGCGTAACTTTGTAATGCTGGTTAACTTTGTAATGCTGATGAACTTATAGTGATGGTTAACTTATAATGCTGGGTAACTTTGTAATGCTGGTTAACTTATAATGCTGGGTAACTTTGTAATGCTGATTAACTTTGTAATGCTGATTAACTTGTAATGCTGGTTAACTTATAATGCTGAGTAACTTTGTAATGCTGATTAACTTTGTAATGCTGATTAACTTGTAATGCTGAGTAACTTTGTAATGCTGGTTAACTTATAGTGTTGGGTAATTTTGTAATGCTGATTAACTTGTAATGCTGGTTAACTTATAATGCTGAGTAACTTTGTAATGCTGATTAACTTGTAATGCTGAGTAACTTTGTAATGCTGGTTAACTCGTAATGCTGGTTCCTTAATTACTCAAATTGTTTGGTTTTTCAGGGCAAGAAGACGAGAAAACCGCGAGGGCCGGGATTATCTCGTTACCAAAGAATTCTGGTAAGTATTTGTTAAAATTTTATTTAGTTTATCTCTACTTTATAAACATATATTTAGTATAGATAAGGTTATGTCATCTTTAATAAAATTGATGTTGGGTTTCTTGTGGAAGAATCAGTTTTGAGGTAAAAAGCTGAAGCATGATGAGAATGATTGAAAAGAGAAGACAAAAAGACATTAGATTGGAGATTTAGAGGAAGGGCGAGGAAAAGAAAACTTAATGCTGAAGGATATACGTAAGAAAGATGTGTTAGTGGAGGGCCGAATGGAGGCCAATTGTTGGGACGGTTAAAACCTTAAGAGGAAAATCCTTTTAGAGGTTCAAATAAAATAGTGAAATTATGTCTCTGTGCTGTTTGTGTAGTTCTCTACAATTCAAACGTGTAGATCTATCAAATTTGGTTTTTGTGCATATTTTGGTCATATTCAGAGAGGTTTTTAAGGACACAAAAAAAGTAGAGTCTAGAGAAACTTTGGTCTCATTTTCGGGCACCAGTCCAACGGTCAGGTAGGGTAAGAGATCTTCCTACGAAGGTATAATGATAATATTTACTTTTAGAGGCTTCGAGCTTGGCAATTCCGAGGGAACCTAGCTGACATGTAGTCTTGGTGTAGATCCCTCTCTTTCATCTTTCCTGTCAGGTATATCTTGACCACTCCGTGGTTTCAACCTTGACGTAATTAGAATATCGAGGATTGTGTCTTTATTATATTGTTACCAGGCGACTTAAATTAAAGAAAAGGCGGAACCAAATGGTAACAATGTTTGAAAATAAAAAGGACAAAGACAAATTTTGTAATTAACAAGGCTCAAATTTATTAGATAAAAAAAAAAAAGGAAATTTTGATGGATCAGATTTTACCATTTACAAAGCTGAAAAACATCCTAAGATAGATTATTATAAGCAAAAGCTTGATAATTAAAAAAGATTACAATTAATCTAAAAAAAAAAAATTATATGCCCTTAATGTAAAATTACAATATAAAAAAAAAATATTGATGAATAGATTCTGATATTTATCCCCCCTTTTGTTTATATAAACTGTTACAAAATTTAACAATAAAAAAAGATTCTATAAATGAGATTGATATTTTAAATTCAAAAAAAAATTATATTAATTCTAACAAGTTCATTATTAGATTAACTATTACATATCATGATTTTGTTTGTTAAATTTCTTAAATACTAAATTGGCCAATATATATATATTTTTTAAATAAAAGGAAATTGTTTATAACATGAGAAGATTTAAAAAAAAAGAAATAGTGAAAATTTAGAATATTGAAATTTTTAAATTGACGTCAATTTTATTAATTTAGAAATAACCTCTTGGAGGTTGTAAGGACCGAAAAGTTTGCATGCAGCACCACCCAATTATTTTTCTTTTAAATTATAAATAGTTACACAAGATTACATTTATATAACAGTTTCAAGAACACATTTTGCTAAACCAGATTAGGTACATGTACAATATATATATTTAAACAAAGCTCTGTAAAGTCAGTTTTCAAAAGTCACTTTTGTGCACTTGGAAGTTTTTTTTGATTTGTTATATGAAACATGTTTTAAAGAACAGGCAGAAACATGCTATACACTTTTTGCTGGAGTATGCAAAATCAAGCAAGTTCGGTGTGTTTCTCCAACCAGCATTTCGCTAAAGCAAGAAAACACGTTTACTAGCATTTGTACAAATTCAGACATGTTGTAGAACAAGATTCTTTAATTAAAATATCTGGTTATTTGTCAAAATTAGAGAATATTGATTGCATCACAGTAATTCATTAAGCTTATAATTAAATGCTTCTTAGATGGTTATAAAGCTGTATATAAATACTTGGTTTTGTTTAAAATAAAGCTTGTATGAAACTTGAAAAATCTGTAAAAATCTGTAAAACAAATATTCTGGTCTAGAAGAGATTTCTTTAATTAGTTTTATATTTGACATGTTTAATAAGATATTCTGATTGTTTAATGTTCGTTACCAGTTTGCACTAATTTCACATAACTGCTCAAAACTTAAAGTCTGACTGCTTAAGGTTTTGTAAACTATGTTTTAAGAAATGAAAAAAATTTTATAATTATTTAGTTTCTGAAAAACTTTGAATATTAAATAAAACATGAAATACATATCTTAATGAATAAATTTTAAAACATTAACAAAATTTATAATATGATAAAATCTGTAAATTTGGTTACCTGGAATTCTGTTGAACGTTCTCGTGAACATGTGCCGTGATATATGAAAATTTAACCAACTATTTTATTTAGAACACAAAGAAAAAACACATCACTGAACTGTAGAATTAAACAATTACATTTTTTGATGGAACTGAAGTATTACTTTGGCAAACCGTGACTTTGAATTAGAATTAACCAGAGTGATGAAAATTTGACTACATATTGTGAATCCAAGAACATGAGTAAGTCGTATTTTAATCAAGGCAGGCTCGCTGGCTGTTGTACCTTGTACTTAGACAGATCATGCGATAATTTCTGGTGACGGCAACTACGCGGCAGCACTTGTCAGGGACGGAAGGTACTGTGGTAGGAAACTGAGTTGATAATTTATCTGCAGATTTTATTTGTGAGTTTTAGAATGCTACAATATGTTCTTTTCAATTTTTTATAACAATGCAATGATGACTGAGAGGTTTTTCGCCTTTAAACAACAACTGTGGTTAGAGACAGTACGCTCCGCAAAAAAGAACTGTTTGAAAATTTTGTGTTTATGCACGAATACAAAATGTTTTGTCGATTTTTTTTTTTTTTTTTTTTCATATTCTGGAGAAATTCATTTGTTATTTTTGTTTCTCAAATTCTAACACTATGGCGTTTGACTTTCACACTGAAGTGTGTAGGTTAGGTTAGATTAGGTTAGGTGTAGCACTGAGTGTGTAGCTTCTCCACTGAAGTGTGTAGCTTCCCCACTTTAGTGTGTAGTTTCCCCACTGAAGTGTGTAGCTTCCCCACTGAAGTGTGTAACTTCCCCCACTGAAGTGTGTAACTTCCCCCACTGAAGTGTGTAGTTTCCCCACTGAAGTGTGTAACTTCCCCACTGAAGTGTGTAGCTTCCCCAATGAAGTGTGTAACTTCCCCCACTGAAGTGTGTAGCTTCCCCACTGAAGTGTGTAGCTTCATCGCTGAATACAAGCCTGTCTAACGGTTGTTAATATTGAAATTTTAAATTAAGGAAAAGAAAATTTTAGGTCGCAATGAAGTCTGCAGACATGACATAATATTATGTACTATCCTGTCTAAAATATAGGAATTTACAGATTACGAAATTTTGAAAACTAGGAAACTCAAATTAATGACGGCAGTCTAGGGGCAAATAATTTGCGGATTGTAAATTTGCAGCTACCGATTTGTAAAGGTTGCTAATTATTAGACACAGAAACGTAACACATTTATTTAGTTCTCGGACTACTGGAAGATGACCCAGACAGACGAAGGTAATTGAAAAACTTGACGAAGATGCCGAGTGGTATGAAGGAAGTGTATTCTCAGATGAAGCTACATTTTACCAAACAGGATCTATGTGTACATAATTTTAGTTATTTATAACACACAAAATCCACATATTTTACACGAAGAGGGGTTGAAAATCAAAGGTATAACTGTTTGGGTTGCCATCATCAAGGATGGTGTTTTATTGTGACATATCCCATCAGACAATGACTGGAGACAGATAAGCATCAATAACTGATCACAAAGTTCCTCATCTTACTCAGCCGGAGATGAGGGACGTTTTTTCCAACAGGATGTAGCTCCTCCTCATTATGTTAATTTGGGCAAAGCAGTTTTACATAGAGACCTTCCCAAGAGTTGGATAGGTCGTGGCAACAACTTCATGAACTGGACTCCAAGATCCCCAGCTTGACTGTTTGCGATTTTTTCCTATTGACTTTTTGAAAGACAAAGTTTATTCTAACCCTATAGTAACAGATGATGAATTAATGAGGCTGATTGAAGAGGAATTACAGTTGATACTTTGGGAATTTTTCAAAATCGTTTATGACTCTTTTTTATTTCGTTGTTAACTTAACAGTGCATAGCTATTGATGAACATCAATTCAAATAAAGGTCAAATTTGGATCATTAATAACGTATTACTGTTATTTTTCTTTATTGTTTAACACATTTACATGTTATCTGCAAATCAACAATTTGTAATGGTTACGCAAATAAAATCATTTTAGTGAAAACGTACCATTATTTTGTTATTCCGCCATTTTGTTTTAATTGGTCATACAAAAATGAAACTCAAGGGTACTTTTTTTACATATCTATGTAACATAACTGTAAAGTGTCAAGATTGTAGAGTGTTTCATATGTCCTGCATAATAATTCAAAAATAACGACCTACAAAAAATAATCTCACTAAAAAGTGAGACTACCTATATTGAGAAATAAAAAACGCTGATAAAAAAACATAATATTAATACAATTGACATATAGATATAATTGATAAACATTTTCAAAGAAATAAATTTCTTTTTTTTTTTTTCATTTATATAAATTAAATCCTTTTCCAGTTCCATAGGGTTACAAAAATATAAAATAACTTACACAAAATCAAAAATTTCAACTTCGAACACCTATTAATACAAATAATGTTGTTAATTATTCTAATGGGTAAGATTTGGACATTTCATAACTTCGCGGTTTCAATGAGAGGGAGCACTCTTAATTTCCATATCAAAGATTCGCTAACGATATATTTTTTTTATTTTGCAGGCGCACAAAGAGATGCTAGCAAAAAGAAAAGGACTGAAGAAAGCGGTTAAAAATTCTGAGAAGACAGGACAGAAAACAAACCCTTATCCAGAGGGGCTGCCACCAGAAGGGCTCATCATTTAAATTTTATAAGAAACACAAATTTATAAAAGCAAGTTATTGTATAAAAATACGGCGAAAATAAGAACCTGCAAAATAAAATAAAAAAATTAATCCTATTGTTATTACTTTACATCAACAATACCCCCAGTAAAGGATAGCAATCCATAAGGTTCTAGCTGGATCTATGTCTTTTATTTTTCACATTAGCCTGTACGAAGTTTATAATCGAAAAAAATTCGACTAATCTTCACGTCCCATGACCCAAGGCAACCGAAAAAGTGGTTTTCTACATCCCGTCCGTCCGTCGTCGTTGTCTTCTCTACGTAAGCACGATAGCGGCCACAACAATTACGATTCCGGGCGGAGGGTTTAGTAAACTTGCTAGGAGTTAACTATTAAATATATTGGAACGTTAATTAACGCTTAGTCTCAAGCCCAACTAATCACTATGTTCACAGCCAGCTTATGATAAAGTATAATGTACTAATTAAACTAACTTATTAATACAGTAACTACAATTGGTCAACTTAACGGTTACAACTTACGGTTAGGGAAAGGCGTGATGGGAGAATTACGTTAATCCCTTTTGGGCCAAAGTAATTATTACTGAATTTTCTCGGATGACCTACTAATGACCACGTAACACCCGGTGGTCGATCAGACCTCGCAATTAACGGTTTAGGCAGCCATTTAGGTTTATTACTAAAACGTTAAACCCAACGCGTAACTCACGTTTGCTTCTTAGGGTCTCTCGTGAACAACTGTGGGGCCTACGATGCACGGTCTAGCCTACGATGCGCGGTCTAGCCTACGATGCGCGGTCTAACCCACGATGCGCGGTCTAGCCCACGATGCGCGGTCTATCCTACGATGAACGGTCTAACCTACGATGCACGGTCTAGCCTACGATGCGCGGTCTAGCCTACGATGCGCGGTCTAGCCTACGATGCGCGGTCTAGCCTACGATGCGCGGTCTAACCCACGATGCGCGGTCTAGCCCACGATGCGCGGTCTAACCCACGATGCGCGGTTTAGCCTACGATGCGCGGTCTAGCCTACGATGCGCGGTCTAGCCTACGATGCGCGGTCTAGCCTACGATGCGCGGTCTAACCCACGATGCGCGGTCTAGCCCACGATGCGCGGTCTAGCCTACGATGAACGGTCTAACCTACGATGCGCGGTCTAGCCTACGATGCGCGGTCTAGCCTACGATGCGCGGTCTAGCCTACGATGCGCGGTCTAGCCTACGATGCGCGGTCTAGCCCACGATGCGCGGTCTAGCCTACGATGCGCGGTCTAGCCTACGATGCGCGGTCTAGCCTACGATGCGCGCGCATCGCATATCATAAAGTCGTTCCCCATAATCCCCTGAAATCACCACTAGATAGAAACATGAAATTTGCTGTAGAGGACTATAGTGTGCTCATATAGAACACTATTGAAATTTAATAGAAATTTAAACATTATAATTGGCGGACATTTTAAACAGTTTTGTGTTCATATCTCGTTTGTTATTCAACTTGTAGCGCACTAATTTAGATACACAATTTTTGCATTTTCAATTCTGCATGTAATGGTAACAACTCTGTAGGATGACAAATAGCGAAGTTACGGTAAAAAATGTAATTTCAAATCATGACCTCCTAAGAAAATTTGATATTCGTATAATTATGGCACGAGCGTAGCGAGTGAAGAACTTTTAATATATACACGCTCATCAGGACCAAGCGTAGGTCAAGAAAGTAATGATATACACAATTACGAGGTACAGAAAACCTGTGTAACAACTGTTTTAAACAAACACACTACTGGATAAGACCTCTTGATCTAACAATACAATTTAACATTTCCTACAAGGTACAAGAAACCAACTTTTGGGCGTTACATCTGTTTGTTTGATACAACTCTCAATTCGATTTCACTGCACCACAAAAATTGCCGCAAAGAAAGATGTATTCACTTCGAAAATATAAAATAACTTCCAAAAAATACGGTATTTTTCAAAATCGGACAAAGATTTTGATGAAATTTTGAAAAAAAAAATCCTATTGATTTTCGTCTTTCCCAGAAAATCAGTTTATGAATAAAAAAAACTCACAATGGAGTTTTATAAAACACTTAATGTCCCAAAATCAGCTGAAGGATTGTTGTAAAATGTTAAATTAAACGTACACACTGTAGATTTTAACAATCTTAATATTTGAGAACTTCCCCGCAAAATAGTCGTTAAGGAGTTTGGAAACACACAAATACTGCCCAAAGGGATTTCTTAAGAGGTTTAATTTCTCAAAATTTACTGAACCTATTTGGATCTTATTTAAAAACTAACCAATTTGCTCAAAATTTTGAGAAGGTGGAACTTGAAATCTGCTGTAACAATTTTGATTAAACTTTGGTCAACTGTAACCTTTCAGACCCTCAATTAACGTAAAGATCCAGCGTGTGATACATTCACACGGCTCAAGGTCGTAGACTTTAAGCGGTCTAGCGCCAACATATTAATTTCTTCGTCAAATAAACATGGACATTGTAATCAAAATAGTTTCTAGTTAAATTTGATATTCCACACATAATATTTCAAAAAATAAAAATTTTCAATTCGATAGTTTTTGCCTCTTAACTACCCCAAGGTCATTTTTTGTTACCGTTATATTTGTCCTACATGTGTGACAATACAAATAATATAAATGCAATGTTTGAAATATACAGGATTTATCGTCATGTCTGTGTAGACTGGTTGCGACTTACAGACATACAGACAAGTCCATGAAATTATAAGTGTCCTTGTTTTTTACCTACTGACAATAAAATAGTTAATCCCGGTTGGTCATTAATGTTCCCATTTCTACAAAATTTGAAAGAAATCAAAAAAACCGATTTTGAGAAATTTGATTTTATATAACAGCTTTATTGACAATTTCGTTTTGCCCAACAGATCACCATCAGCTGTTTCATTTTTCATCTTGTCCACCAAACATTCAAAGCCACTTTTTATCCAATCAATTTCCGCGACATTCTCGGGTGGTGGATGAAATTTAAACTGAATTTTAGTCCTTAGAGTAAGGAATTTTTTCCCCTCCCTACTTTGGTAGGAAACAATGTAAATTGGCTCCATAGCTCTTTACACGGCAATTCTCTAGTAGCTCTAGCCGTGTGAGTCACCTTGTCATACATTATAATAACTTTGGGTGATTGACCGGTGCTACACTCTAGTAGTCGACGGAGGAACTATAACTCATATAACACATTATAATAACTTTGGGTGGTTGATCGGTGAGAGACAACGGAGGAACCTCATAATTAACACATTAAATGTATCAGCTGTGGTCACTCCTCTGTATTTTGAATATTGATTTGTTGTTGTATACAATCACACCAAAGTAACCTTAACCTAGAGGTACGACCCAAGGGGTACGTGTCCAACCTCGTCCTTCTACGAAATGTACAGGCGTATTGCCTGACATCACACAGGGTCACTTACACAAAACTTTTCTTATATTATAATAGACATAAGTTAGAGATAGGTTAGGTTAACTATCTTTAGATACATAAGCACAAGTAGGCTGTTGTGAGCATAGATTTGTCTGCGCTCTAGACGCGTGATTGGCCGGTGCTACACCCTGGTAGCCAATAGATAGATAGACTAGATAAAGAATGTGTAGATTCAGTTGGTATTCCACTATAAGGGAACCCCTCAGGGAACATATATTTTACTCTCCAAAATTTAGGATCTGAGGTTTCTGTGTTAATCAAACAGATGGAATAGAATTTACAGCCCAAAAGATAGATTTCCTTATGAAACAAAGAACAAAGGTCGAAATGAAACAAACCTGATTGTTAGGTAAAGTTTTTGCTTGTCACCTTGATTTCGTCATTTCCCCAAGTTCACCTTCAACCTTCCAATAAAACATTTATTATCAATCCTATCGTCATTTATTGACTTATTTACATAAAGCTATATTGTCATATCACTCTGTGCGTTATGGGATACAAATCGCTCTCGATATATCGGTCCAGTGTTTTACAGTCCAAACGAGTAAACCGATTTTGATCAAATAATTTCTAAAACGTATAAATAGACTGGTTTCATCTGAGCTGTGGAGTTTGGGTGCGCAGTGGGTCTAGGCGTAAGTAAGGTGGTGGGGGAAGCAGACGCCTCAGTCTGTGTTGGGTGTTGGTACTAACAACGATGTCTGCAAGACGGCTGGATCGTGGACAGTAGTCGGCGGCGTCGGCGCTGACTGTTTCCCCTACAATGCCTCTGTCCCAACGCGGCCTCGAACTACAAACTTGTACCTCCCTTCCACGCTCAGCTCTCAGCTCAGATGAAACCTGTCCATTTATAGTTCTTAACCGGTTAGAAAACTTTGTATAGAAGACCAGTCTTGTAGAATTCAAGGACCATTAAACGGATATAAAAATCACCATACCTATTTTTTAACTATCAAATTTTTTAATTTTACTCTAAATGTGAGAAAACAAGAAACATCTTATAAAAACAAACAAAAACGTCTAAAAATTTTTTTTTTCTATATTCACAATAGTTATACTACGAATAACGTAAATTTAACGCGCGGTTAACTAACCGGTCGTTAAAATTTATCAAAAATTGGTGCAACCCAACGTTATCGAATCAATCAGTTATTATTGATAACAGTTACGTAATAAAAATCTTAACAGATTCAATTCATAAAATGTCTCGGCCAAAGTAATATTTAAAATTACACTAACAAAAAAAATAATGATAAAAATACAATATTTAATATTCTTACAAATTACTTACGTGTTCGCCGAATCTTCAACCGAACCGATCACAGAATGTATAGAAACGACGACACGTAACAATTCAATCGGACCGAATGGGACGTTCGTGGATCTGTCCGATATGGAGACCGATGAAATGAACACGCGGGAACAAGCGGCGTACGCTGAAAGGAAATACTTGGAGACTTTAAGGGGCGGTGAGCTGGGTACGTGGGAGGAAGATGAAGGGGAAGGTTCCGGTCGTCTACTAGACGAAGAAGGTGAAGACTCCGAAGGTAGTGGAAGCAGTAAGAGCAGTACCAGCTTGGATGTGTTTTGGAAAGCTGAAAGGAAGTTGATGGATTTGGTACCGATAGACGGACCCGCGAGGAACGATTCCAGAGGCGTTGAACTACCGCCGCCTCCGTCACATGTCAGGATGAGGAGGAAGAAAAAGGTGCCTTCTATAGTGAACACGGAGGCGGCCATTGTTGAAGATGTTTTCGACGACGCTGCCGAAGAGTATTATGACGATCTTCAGTTTAAACCGATCAGTAAGAAGGTGAGTGAAATAATACTAACTGGATGGTATTGGTTTGAAGCTCAGATATTAAAAGTTACATCTCTCAGTTTGGGAGTTCAACAATCAATGTAAATCAAAATGGTAGTATCAGTGCTACTAGCCATCGTGAAAACATCAAAACTGTATTTTCCTGTTCTTCTTAGTTTTGTTATTAATGTTGAAACTTTATACTCAACACAAATGGTAAGCCTTTAACTCGTTTTTGACACAAGTGAGTTTGAGCTCTTAGTTATATATATAATTTTTTTATTTAAAAAATGGCGACCATACTTCAATTTTAGTTTTTGATTGACAACTCTGGAAATTACATTTTTTGTTGACAATTAATTTTGTTTTTAAGGATGGGTAAAGAGTTGTGTAATATTTGTGCACCCTTTATTTTGTTTTAATTTTGTATTTTGCAGGATAACGTCCCCGGCAGAAGACCTGCAGGAAGCTTGCACGTATGTAAACTTTATTTTTTTTAATAATCATACTTTTACAGTTCAATTTTTGTTCATTTTATTACACAAACGTAGTAGAGAGGGTCCAAATATTGATGTGAAAATATCTGTTTTGAGTCCAAAAGAGTGGTATTTAGAATGATATCTCTCTCTATCTTTGCCCCACCGTGTGTAGGTGACTCGGCGTTAGTAACTATAAGAGTATCACATTTTTTAAGGAGTTCGAAATTACATTTTTGACAATAACTTCGCTATTTTACATCGTAGAGAGGTGGGGTTGGTACCATTACATGTAAAATTGATATCTGTAAATTTTTTTCTAACTTAGTGTGTTATAAGCTGAATAACGCGCGAGATATGAATACAAAACTGTTTAAAATATCCGCCATTTTGACATTTTTAATTAGTTTATACTGAATTTCAATAGATTTCTATACGGGCACACTGTACATAACTTCATGTCCCTAGCTTGGTTTTTGTGGATGCTATCTTGCTTAGGTTAGGTTAGGTTAGGTTAGTTTAGTTAACTTCATGTCCCTAGCTTGGTTTTTGTGGCCGCTATCTTACTTAGGTTAGGTTAGGTTAGGTTAGTTTAGTTAACTTCATGTCCCTAGCCTGGTTTTTGTGGCCGCTATCTTGCTTATATTATGTTAGGTTAGGTTAGGTTAGGTTAGGTTAGGTTAGGTTAGGTTAGGTTAGGTTAGGTTAGTTTAGTTTAGTTTAGTTAACTTCATGTCCCTAGCTTGGTTCTTGTGACAGCTTAGGTAAGGTTAGGTTAGGATAGGTTAGGTTAGGTTAGGTTAGGTTAGTTTAGTTTAGTTTAGTTAATTTCATGTCCCTAGCTTGGTTTTTGTGGCCGCCATCTTCCTTAGGCAAAGATGACAACGGTGATGGACGGACGGAAGTTTCCCAAGGCCATAAAACATGAAGATTAGTCAAAAAACGTAGATTCTAATTTTTGACGATTACGAAACTCTCCCTTAATAAGTAAAATATGCAAATTGGAAGGCTGTCATCTTGGATTAATCAAAGTTTTTTTTTGTAGGCCATTAAAATGAGATAACGCTCCATCATTCCGTCTATGGTCCTATCACCTAAAATTTGGATTTAGCTCCCATTAAATTTCCTTTTTTAAAATTTGGATTTAACGATTTTGATTAAATTTTGCTAAAATATCACCCCTAAGGGGTAAAAAAACACAAAGTATGCATAGCCATCAGAGAGTGCTATACAGCCCAGAGGAATAAACAGATTAAGACTAAGAGTTGGTTTGTGGGCAGTTTAAGAAGTATATATTCTAACGATACTTGTTATATTATAATTTTGGAAATATTATACAAATCAAAATTATGAATTAATTAGTCATACCTTGGATTGTCAACATATAAGGAAAGTTATTAAATGATGAAGTCCAAATATACTCTTTAACATTAGCTCTGAAATATTTAATTTTATTTGAACTTATTTTCCAATTACTTTTGTTTTTTATTTTACACTATTTGCTCAGGAGGAGCTCTTTAATGAACAATTAATACAGTGAGTGGAATTTTTAACAATACAGAGAATTGCAATTTTAACAATTTAGTTTCCAATTAAAGTTATAATTAGTACAATACCAAATCCACTTTTGTTGTATTCCTATGTAAGTAATCCAGTGCTGATAGTTGAGTGAAGAACTTTCACTTTATTACTTGTTAATGATGTTCACCAAACACTACACTCTACTATGTGATTTATCAATAAAATGATTAACTTCAAATTACCATGAAGATGCACTCAACACTTTGTAGATGTACCTCTTTAGTACTGCAACGAAGATTATAATGTGTTAAATACTTTAACCTGGAATTATAACTTATTATATTAAATACCAATTTCTACATTAGGAATACTTTTGGCGTTACTTCGCCAACCCTATGCTGTGAGTTTCTCTCTAAGACTTCCCTATATAATTTTTACTTTTTCGATGCTAAAAATCCTTACTCCCTCTCTCTTAATTTACTTTAACCAATGAACGTAAGCAGCTACTTTTTATCAGCCAATCAAATTTTAATGTTTCAAAATTGTGACCGTTTAGGAAACTGTTGTCCCGTTACATTTTATGAGTTTTGTTTGTGATTGTCCTTA
Organism: Aphrophora alni; assembly: GCA_963513935.1. Classification (NCBI taxonomy): domain Eukaryota; kingdom Metazoa; phylum Arthropoda; class Insecta; order Hemiptera; family Aphrophoridae; genus Aphrophora; species Aphrophora alni. Next base: position 31,124 of record CAUPSG010000603.1, read on the forward strand.
AGTTTCTAATATTATAGTTATTTATGACTTAATTGCCTACAGTGATTCTGGGTCTAATTTAAGTGTTTTTCTTTTTTCTTTCTTTTTTTTTTAAAGTTGTGAATGGTGTTCTGACTGATTTATAACATATCCCCCTAACGCTTTACCTTTGTCGGCGATCACTAAACATTTAACATGTGTCCAACAAATGTATCAATTTCTATATTTTTTTAAAATATTAGACCATTACTGAAAAGCATATTGATTTCGTTATAATATATCCTCATAATTTGGATATACAAACTTTTTTCTCTCAAATTAAGGTAAAATATTGGGATCTCAAGACCCAAAATAAATATTTTGATCACCACATAACAACTAAACAATAAGTTAGGTTAGGTTATATGAGATTATTTAAATTTATACAAGATTAGTTTAGATTAGATTAGGTAAGGTTAGGCTTGGTTAATTTTGATTAGGTACGGTCAGGTTAGGTTGGATTAAAATAGGTAAGTTTAGGTTAGGTTAGGTTAAATTTTATTAGATATGGTCAAGTTAGGTTCAGATTATATTAGTTAAGGTTGGGTTTGTTTATTTAAATTTAGATTAGATTAGATTAGGTTAGGTTAGGTTAGGTTAGGTTTGGTTTGGTTAGGTTAGGTTAGATTAGATTAGATAAGGTTAGGTTAAGTTAAACAAACATGAAATGCTAACTTGGTATTATTTTCTATAGGGTAACCAGACCTTCTTCAGAGGAAGATACAGATCAAGAAAGGGCCTTACGTATTGGCTTAACCAGGTGAGTGTTTCTGGACATTTAAATTAAATTATACGGATAAAACTTTTATTTGAAGTTTTATAAGAAATAAGAGTATTATTATATCTGTTGCAACGTTATAGAGTTAATAGATATCCATAACTATAGGAAAGAAGTGTGTAGACGGCGCTTTTATAACGTAAACCATTTGTATCTAAAGGAAAAAAATGTGAGCAAACCAGCTTTAACGAGAAAAAAATAATTAAGATTAAATAAATCTCATTTGAAATTTTTTAATACATGTTTAGTTCATTGTATCTTCAATACAAATTGAAGTAGATTTTCATTATTTTTGTTTCATAGTATAAAAGTTAATAGTTTGTATAAAATGTGCAGTAACTCTATGGGCATTGAACGTTAAAAAGAAAAGGAAAAACTACATTTTCAATATCGTTGTGTATTGTCATTCTATAAGCAGTCGTTACGCCATTAGGCCCATTAATAAAATTGCTTAATGGTTGTATTGGGGTCAATCCATATCAAGTGATCCAATGAGAGTTGCTTGACCATTTTTAATATTATATATTTTTTATATATTGTTCCCTCATGTGTTGGAAGTACAAACATGATTTTACTAAATTCTTATCCCTTCCCATTTTTTAGTAGCGGCCATTTTTGTCTTGCAGCGCAAGAAGATTTTTGAGTTTGCAGACGTCAACGCAAACGAACATATCTTTTTACCTAATAATGTTACAAAAATGCAACCAAATTCATTTTGTTCAGCATTTTGCCATCTTTAATTTTTATCATCATCATAATCAGCCTAATTTGTATCCATATGGGTGAAAAAAATATTTAAAAACGAGCAACGGAAACGAATAAATTTCACTTTTTGAAGCCTTTTTTTCCCATGAAGGGTTTGTAAATCACTGTTAATTTTTTTTATACTATTACATATACTAGTGTACTCTTTGTAGTTATAACACTGATATATGTTTCCTTTAATTTTGGCAATTTTTTGAAAATAGAGAATTTTATATTTTTGCAAAGTTTGGAGCTTAATATCTCTGGTGGGACATGGGATAAAAATTGATTTTTTTCACAGGATGTTCTTCTTTATAATAGGAAACTACAGTAAAAATTTTATCATTGATATTTTACTGTGGTAGAAGTTATGAATTTTTTTTTAACGGCAAGAAATCGCATAGTGTTTAATGCAGTGGCGACTTGTCTACAGGTTGAATACTGTATTTTCTCGCAAAATAAATTTGGTTGTATTTTTGTAACATAATTAGGTAAAAAGATATGTTCGTTTGCGTTGACGTTTGCAAACTCAAAAATCTTCTTGCGCTGCAAGACAAAAATGGCCGCTACTAATAAATGGGAAGGTAGATAAGAACTTAGATAAGAATTTAATAAAATCATTTTTGTACTTCCAAATGATTTAAAATGGTCAAGCAACTAAATTATTTTTTATTGGATCATTTCATATGGATTGACCCATTGGTACTTAATTTAATAGAGAAAAATTGTAGGCTAGCAGCCATTTTGTTTTTGTGACGTCACGGTAGTCGGTGGAGAGGGTATTTGTGACGATATTTAACCACCATTCTTTATAAAGTTCTAGTCAAAGCTACCTTAGTAATAGCTACTTCTAAAGGACTGGTGAATTATCGTAAAAAAGTACCTCTTCCTCCTACATTCCTCAACGATCCCTTATTCAACTATTCTCCTCTGTAAAAAATAGTTGGTATTTTGACGTTTTTAAATTGTAAATTAATCCTCACGTCTATATATAGGAATCGCTACAATGTCTTACTACTACCATCTGCATTGGCCTAGTCCTTTTATTTCAGTTGTGCAAACATTTTGTACTTGTTAATAACTGAAGATGACTTTGTTGTAGAAATGTCGTCTTGTTATTTTTTTTAATGTTTATCAGCTGATTACCCGTCCTTCTTACAGGGTTGACGTATATTTGTATTTAGTGTTAAGGGAGTTTTCAAGGCCAGTGGGGCGGTGCCCTGATGGAATTTCTAAATAAAAATATGCCTATGTGTTAACCAGGACCCTAAGAATGGTCATGTACAATTTCGGCTCAATGGGTCCAGTAGTTTTTACGTTATTGAGTAAAACACAAACACACACACACACAGACATACAGACACCATTAGATTTTTAAATAATAGTATAGATTATTTATTTCTTATTTGATTGGATGAAATGTTTTCATGTTTGATTAACTGTTAAGTAAAGTATTTGATTATGTCTGTATTCAGCCAGCAAGAATGTTCGAATTAGAGGGAGTCAGTATCAAACCATCTCCAAAACATTGGCCTGACCCAACACACAGGAGTCAAAACTGGACAGGGATGGCTCAAGGATCCTTCGTTAGAAGACCAGGAGTGCAGTACACTCGTACTAGACCGGTAAGTCCTAGGTGATAGTAGTTAACACCTCAAGTACTTATATTTACAACAGTATACACAACAGTGTATAATCACTTAAATCACAGTTAATCACTCTGTTATTGAACGGTAGGAAACTCCACGTTCACTATTACTGCATTGGTTGTATTAATAATTTGACACGTTTTCAAGAAGTAGGCCTACAACAGAGGAAAAACTAGGAGTGATTTATTCACCCGTTAAAATCACTGTATTGGATTGGTAGCAATCATCATTTCTGTACAATCACTATTAGTTCCATTATTAATTTAACGTGTTTAAAGGTAAAACAGTGAATAAACACTTACGTTAAAGTAAATCACTTAAAAAATATTTGTGATCGGTAGCAATCACAATTTCACAGTTTCTGTGAAATCCCCAATAGTTTTATTACCCTACTAATTTAAAATGTTTACGGGTTTAACAGTGGACAAGTATATAAATCACTGTGTTTGGTCTGTAGCAATTACCATTACTATTACTGTAAAATCATCATTAGGTCCATCACTACATTGTCACTGTTGTTTGAAATGTAATGCTTTCAAACACAACTCTACTAGCCAAACCAAAAACATTACACTTTTTAGGGAAAATATCTACTTAACTTCAAGACTTTAAAAAGTGTTTTTAATGATGACTGCCCGTCTTCTATGTAATGGAAGAACAAGTAGACCGATTTTGATCTAATTATTTCCTCAACATCGCCTTATAAAATAGGATAAAAAACATAAAATAATAACGTTTAGCCTTAGAATTGCTTCAGGGTCGGAAAAGAACAAAAATTGGTCAAAAGAGACCTTATAGGAAAGATGAAAGAGGATCTAACCCAAGATTGCGTGAAAAAGGTGTAAATCAAGCTAGCATCCCTTGGGATTGCAAAGTCTGCACTTAGTTGATCATTCTGGGAGTAAGACTTTAAGCCAATTAAACCAATTCAGGAAGGAATAATTTTTCAAAGATGACCTCCAGGTTTATTTTCACTTTTTTAGTGAAAACTACAGACGACGTTTTCGGTGGTGATTAATTTTGGTTCTTATTTACTTGAGAAAGTCAGTGCAAAGTTTAATTTCTTTTCTTTTTCTTACAGAGAGGTGGTCGGCTGAGGTTTTCCAGAAAGCGTAACAACAACAACAATTAGGTAAGAATGAACGCGCAAGGAATGCAGAGGATAAGCAAATATGTTTAGTTGATACTGAACATCTCACTACTACTCTAATTAATAACATTGACTCAATGGTTTGACACGATAAATACTCCGAAATGAGTTACAACAGCTAATTTGACTGCTTTTCTTAACACTGTAACACTTAAAATAACTTTAATAACTATCTACACTGAAATCATACATTCACTTCAGTATGACTACCTACAACTGTGAAAAATCCCAACCTGATATTTTCTAACCGATTAGTACGGTAATGGTTAAATGGACTTCACTAGTCTAGTAGGCTAAATGCGATTAGCGTATGAGCAGTTCCCTCTTCACCCCTCGGGTGGATTCCAACTCCCAACCCGTAGAGAGAGAGAGGGAGAGAGAGAGAGAGAGAGAGAGAGAGAGAGAGAGAGAGAGAGAGAGAGAGAGAGAGAGAGAGAGAGAGAGAGAGAGAGAGAGAGAGAGAGAGAGAGAGAGAGAGAGAGAGAGAGAGAGAGAGAGAGAGAGAGAGAGAGAGAGAGAGAGAGAGAGAGAGAGAGAGAGAGTGAGAGAGAGAGAGAGAGTGAGAGAGAGAGAGAGAGAGAGAGAGAGAGAGAGAGAGAGAGAGAGAGAGAGAGAGAGAGAGAGAGAGAGAGAGAGAGAGAGAGAGAGAGAGAGAGAGAGAGAGAGAGAGAGAGAGAGAGAGAGAGAGAGAGAGAGAGAGAGAGAGAGAGAGAGAGGGAGAGAGAGAGAGAGAGAGAGAGAGAGAGGGGAGAGAAGATAATTGCAGTACGCATCGGCACACCCGTTCATGTTTCACCAGGCTGTATGACCTAAGTCTCAGGGAGAGTTAGTTGGTTGAAGATTAGCGAAAGATGAAGGACGAAAGTGTGTTAAGGCAGAGAGGGCAGAGAGGGTTGATGGTGGACTGAGTAAGACATAAGGTATTCAAGTGCGATAAGATTAGGTTTTTTGTGTGAACGTCGGCGCAATCACGGCTGCGAAGCTAAGGGTTTCACTCAAGGTAAGTAGTCTACTCTAATTTTGCCCTGTACCACTTTTCGTAAACTGGTTTACGAGGTTTAGGTTAGGTTAGGTTAGGCTAGATGCGTACTGCAATATTATCTTCTCTCCCTCTCTCAACGGGTTGGGAGTTAAAATGCCCTCATACTTTCACTTTCAAGGATGGGAGTTGAAACAGCCTCACCCCCTCATACGTTACCTTCAATCTTGTGATCGTCGGACAGTATGTGTATGAGGGAAATTGCGTCTCATGGCAATCAAGTTGGTACACCCCCCACCCCAAATCTATATAAACTTGAAATAGGTTTAGTAAACTGCGTTCACAAAGCTACGCTGATTTAAAAAAAAAATTCTTATAAAGTTATGGAAACAACATGATCTTGTTTAACGCATTAAAATTTCATTGTTAAAGACAGTTGAGTCTGATAACAACTTACTTTAACATGAAAACACAATATTAATATTCAAACGTACACTGATTTAATTGTTGATATAAACATGATTGTAGTAGAAAAAAACTATTCATTAATCGTATTAACTGTAAACACAGTCGGTACTGATGAAATTATATAAGCATATACCATCACCTATGGCTAAAATTTTTTATGTCAATTCTTTTCAGTTGGTCTGGCGCCGACTTTTGTCGGCGTGCGCTTCATGGCAGCGCTAGCGACGCCGACTAAAGTCGGCGCATGCACCCAACGTGTTAAGCATAATAAATAAACTAAAATTTAGAAAATTATAGTCTGGGGAACATATCGTGGGGGTGTACAGTCTGCCTCCTGCCTACGACACCTTACAGTCACTAAAACAACCGTAGCATATCGTGGCTAGACAGCAACTGACTAATTTTTGGTGCTGACTGTACTGAAGACTCACAGTCGAGTAGGAGGGGGTACGACCTTAGAGCGCATGCTCAATTGACGCTTCACGCTGCCTGGCACTAAGTTAGATTTAGTTCATAGTTGTCTGAAGATGCTTAATTGCGAAACAGCTGTCACAATATATGTTTATTTGTAAAATTTTACAAGTGAGTTAT
>CAUPSG010000603.1:42500-50333 GCA_963513935.1 Aphrophora alni
AAAATTATATTTTAATTTATTTTGGTGATAGAAATTTCCACAACTGTAGCTTATTACAGTTGATAACAGTTCGTCTATGGTTACTAAAAAAATTTGGGTGCGCAGACTACGCGCGTTAGAAGTGAATCCTAACCATATTATTTAAACCCTGTTTTTACCATATTAGCTTATTGATTATCTTGAGGTTAAGTAATAATATATATTTTGAAACGTAAATTTAATTATTTATTATTTTAAAAATTTATTATCATAATTATATTTGTAATATTTTAGTTTTATTTTTATTTGTAAACAGTAATAATACTTAAATAGGGAAAAATAAAATTTAAAAAACACATACATAAAAAAATTGTTTAGTTTTATTTGTCTTGAAACACTTTAGCAGTCAACTTTTAAACTAGTTATTAGTTCACTAACCGAGTGAGATGATTTGAAAAGCTCTCGTGTTTTCTAGTAAATTACCAAAATTTATTGTAAAATGTTTTTACCGAAATCTCGTAAAATATCCTTTAACGTTTAGGCCTAAAATATGTTTTAAAAAACCTCCTGTGTGTTCTAGTAAACTACCAAGATCCGTTTAATATTTTTTTTACCGATGTCTCGTAAAATATCCTTCAACGGATAATAAAATAAATATAATATGATAATGAAAAGTTCTTTGTGTATTCTAGTAAATTACCAAGATTTTTAAAATTAAATTTAATGCATAACAGCAAACCAATATGTCCTCTACATAAGTCCAGCTGAATTCAATTTTACATAGAAAAATAATCAGCTGTTTTAATTGGATATCTCTGATGTTTACTTTATTTAAGCCTCAGCTGCTAGATATCGTGACGTCATTTTCGTGACGATTTTTCCTTTCACCACATCGATTTTACAGCACCCAAAAATTGCCTACCGGGCGTAAAGAAGTATTCACTTCAAAAACAAAATTTCATTTTCTCACCGTCACTGTATCGTTAGTTGGGAATCTTCTTGGATAAGAAATTATTATGAAAATTTAAGAATCGAGGTTGGAAGAGGAGATCTTAGTGACAAGAAAAATGAAAGAAAGGGATCTAACCCAAGACTAGTTGAAGATCCAACTAGGTACGTTTGTACTCACAACAAGAAAACCATTAAGGCAGTTTCTTTTATCCAGCCTGTATTACAGGAGGAGATTTTATGAAACAATGAACTTCATAATATCCAAATAACAATATCCATTATATATTTTGATTAGATATTAAATTATTATATAACCGCTATTCAGTCTTGTTACATTGAATCGAAAGAACAGTCGATTATCGATGATACAAAATGGAACATTTACTGTTTTTGTTATCAGTAGTGGGGATGTTATCGATAGCAATCACAGGTCAAGGCGTTGAAAGTTTTGGCTTTAAACTGTCTCCAACAGAACATCTGTCCAGCAGCCATCATGGAATAGTCGATGAAGACGTAGCTAAGGATATAACTGAGGTAATATACAGGATGTGACGAGAAACGTGTACTTTATTTTTAGTTTTTCATATAGAAAATGTTATGTGATGGGTCAAAAAATCGATTTCGATGTCCGTTTTTTGAGGTTACTATATTCTAAAAAAGTGGTTTAAGTGATAAAATTTTGTATGTGGATATATTTTTTTTTGTTTATATTTTTGATAACTGATTATTTGAGGGTAGTTTAAATAAAAATATAAAAATCCAATTTTCTCAAAATCGTCTGAAACGATTTTGATAAAAATTTTCTCTAGTTTTTAAGCGTTCAATAAAAACTTATTGGTTGCGAACTGTTAAAAAATCCCGTTTAATATATTATTACCTGTAATAAACCAAAACAATATTCCATAGAGCTGTTATAACGTACGTAAATTCTCAAAATCGGTTCTACAGATTTCGTTGAAATTTTAGCGAAATGTATTTAATTTAAATTTAATACGCTAGGGGGTGTTTGTGAGTAGAACTCCGGAAGTTTTTAATCGATTTTGACGGTGTCATTTGATAGGCCTCACTTTGAAGTTGTTTCCGCTCAAATTTCAAAAAGATGAAACATAGGGGAGGGATGATAGTAGAAGAGATGAAAAATTTTACTATTAATTCCATACTTTTTAAAGGACGGATTTATAAACACCTGTAATTAAAAATATCTGGCTTTATATTAAAAAATATTTCTTATGAAGAAAAAAAAAACCATACGTTTTACAACTGCACCAATCAAATAATATCAGCTGTTATTCATATAAACAAAAATAAATAAAAGTGTGGTTATTTGTTAAATAAGTAATGTTATTATTTGTTTTTTGACAAAAAAATGGCATATATAGTTTCGAGTGACTTTACAATGTTTTAAAATGATTTAAAAAAAAAATATTGATTGATTTTGCAATGTTATTTCTTTCATGAAGATTTTTAGCTTTTTCAAACTGTTTCTTATTGTAGAATGCCTCCAAGTAGAAAGTTTCTAATTTTCACTGTATATCGGCCAGTTGTAGACGCGTGTATGTTACTCGCCTTGTACGTAGGCCGCCAAACATACTCAGCTGTACAGCTGTTTGCGTCTAGATATAAAACGGCGCAAAAACATTGGGAAAAAATGTCTTCACTCACTCATTTCAAAAAATTAAATGTAAAAAAAATGTGTTCTTTATTCCAATTTTTTAATTTTACTCTGGTTTTCTCAAAAAAAATACTTAAGTTACAGTTCTGGAACCTGTTTTATTCAATTTGTCAGGACAAAAACAGTAAGAAACAAATGAATTTGCCTTAATTTACCTTCCCAGAATTCCAGGAGTCCCTTATTTAACCCAGGGTTACGAAATTCTGTGCGAAATCTTTCGCTAGTCGTAACTCGCTAATGAACCATTTCCTGACCTATGTTTATATAACTTTTCTTTTCTTTACTTTTACCTGTATAATGAGCTCCCGAAGTTTCTGCATCTTCGTCAATTACCCTGTATGTAGACTCATTTTGAATTTTTGTTACTGCAATTTTCTTTATTCCTGACAGATTAACTCTAAAATTATTAATTCCAAATGTGTTGTTCACTGCATAGATGAATTCTACGGATTGTTCTGAGTAAAATGACATATAACAAGTTGGGTTTCGGATAATATTATTATCTTTAGTAAAATTTTCAAAAAACGATTTAAAAAAAAAAGGCAAAACAGCGTGCCATTCTGGGAGTTCTAGTTGCCATTTTTAAGGTTAAGCAAATTATAAAACTTACCTAACCTAACCAAACCTAACCTAACCGAACCTAAACTAACCAAACCTAACCTAACCGAACCGAACCTAACCGAACCGAACCTAACCAAACCTAACCTAACCTATCCATACATAACCTAACCTAACCTAACCAAACTTAACGTAACCTAACCAAACCAAACCTAACCTAACCTAACCGAACCTAACCAAACCTAACCTAACCTAACCGAACCGAGCCTAACCTAACCAAACCAAACCTAACCTAACCTATCCATACATAACCTAACCTAACCTAACCAAACCTAACCTAACCTAACCTAACCAAACCTAACCTAACCTATCCATACAAAACCTAACCTAACCTAACCAAACCTAACCTAACCTAACCAAACCTAACCTAACCTAACCTAACCAAAACTAACCTAACCTATCCATACATAACCTAGCCTAACCTAACCAAACTTAACGTAACCTAACCAAACCAAACCAAACCAAACCTAACCTAACCTAACCATCACATAACTTTCTCAATACCACGTATGTGTGAAGATGTAAAACCACTGTTTTGTTGCAGCCGGAAAAACATTTTGATCAGAAAATCGTTGCCAAACCTATGAATACCAAAGTACTACAAACACAAGCTCGTAACTGGACTATAGTGGGGACATATTCTGACAAGCAGATCTGGCGACAGAGGAATCCACCAATACACAGGCGAGTCAATATAGGCCTACTCTGCTTTAATCTTGTCATTCCTCGGTAAAGGAGAGCTTAGGACAAAACAGTTTGTTTATAATTTGTTGTGAATTTTTCATTAAGAATTAATCATGGTAGGCCTACTTACCCAGCCCTATACAATGTAATACAAGCAGATCCTCTAAATGTAACGCCCAAAAGTTTGTTTCTTGGACCTTGTAGGAAATGTTAAATTGTATTGGTAGATCAAGGGGTCTTACCCAGTAGTGTGTTTGTTTAAAACAGTTGTTACACAGGTTTTCTGTACCTCGTAATTGTGTATATCATTACTTTCTTGACGTCGGCCTCGTTTCAGAAAACTGAAAAAGTGTTTTTCGACAAACCGTCCGTCCGTCGCCGTTATCTGTACGTAAGCACGATAGCGGCCTCGTAAATAAAGATAAAAACACGAAATGCGTTACGTGCTAATAGAACATTATTAAAATTAAGAAAATCTAATTAGAAACGTCAAAATAGTGACCATTTTAAAAGTCCCTTCTGTTATTCAACTTCTAATACGCCGCATTAGATAAAAACTAGCAGACTTCAACTCTGCATGTATACCAACGTACGATGACAAGTAGGGAAGTTATTGTCTAAATGTAATTTCGAAACTAATCTTCCAAAAAAATTATTTTTGATTAGTTTAGAGATCCAGTAATCACCGACCCGAGCGTAGCGAGTGGAGACTCCTTCACATTCGCACAGCTTTCAAGCGCGTCAAACCTGTGACGTTGATACGAGCGAAATGGAAAAATATTTAAAAAGTAGGGAAATATATAATTACGAGGTTCAGAAAACCTGTGTAATACCTGTTTTAAACAAACACACTACTGGATAAGACTCCTTGATCTACCAATACAATTTAACATTTCCTACAAGGTACAAGAAACCAACTTTTGGGCGTTACATTTAGAGGATCTCCTTGTATTATATTGTACGTCAGGGCTGGGTAAATACTATGATGGCGCCGATCAACACGTTTGAATTTATTTTGTTTTCAAATTTCAGAGGCATGGGATAAAGTTTTGGAAAAGCGCCGACAAATGACAGAAGTAAGTATTCATTTAATTGTTGCATTCATGTATGAACATAGAAAAAGTAAGAACAAAATGATGTGCGAAAAGTGTTTTTTTATTTACTTCCTACCGGCAATTCCACCTCGGTCTACGATTGTTATGGACAACGCTTCCTACCATCGGAGAGTGAAAGATAAAGCTCCAAATTCATCTTCCACCCAAAGCAACAATGGTTAAGTGGCCTTGATGAATCGAATGTATTGACACCAGGTGACGACTGGATCAGTGACGAAGGTATACATCTTAAAAGATTTTTTTTTAATTGTAAATAGTTGTTGTTCTTACAAAGTAACTCCTACAAAAAAGAACAAAAAAAGATACAATAAGAAAAACACACAAAAAGAAAATGCACAAAAATAAAACACACAAAAAAGAAAACACAAAAAGGAAACACACAAAAAAATTAACACAAAAATAAAAACGCACAAAAATAAAACAGACAAAAAACAAACAAAATGAAAACACCACATAAAGAAAAATACACAAAAAGAAAACACACAAAAAAGAAAACACTAAAAGTAAACACACAAAAAGAAAACTACACAAAAAGAAAAACGCACAAAAAACCCACAAAAAAGAACACACAAAAAATGAAAACACACAAAAAGAAAACTACACAAAAAGCAAACATCCAAACAAGAAAACACAAAAAGGAAAGACACACAATAAGAACACACACAAAATGAAAACACACAAAAAGAAAATGCACAAAAATACAAAACACAAAAAAGAAAAAACAAAAAGAAAATTACACAAAAACAAAAACGCAAAAAAATAAACACACAAAAAAAGAACACACACAAGATGAAAACACACAAAAAGAAAATGCCACAAAAAAAGAACACACACAAAATGAAAACACACAAAAAGAAAATCACACAAAAAGAAAACACAAAAAGGAAATACACACAAAAAGAACACACACAAAATGAAAACACAGAAAGAAAATGCACAAAAAGAAAACACAAAAATTAAAGACACAAAAAAATTAACAGAAAAAGAAAAACGCACAAAAATAAAACACACAAAAAACAAAACACACAAAATGAAAACACCACAAAAAGAAAAATAAACAAAAAGAAAACACACAAAAAACAACACACAAAAAAGAAAACACAAAAAGGAAACACACAAAAAGAAATACGCACAAAAATAAACACACAAAAAAGAACACACACAAAAAAAATCACAAAAAGAAAACACACGAAAAAGAAAACACAAAAAGAAAACACACAAAAAGAAAATCACACAAAAAGAAAACACACAAATAGAAAAACGAACAAAAAGGAAAAACACACAAAAAGAAAATCACGCAAAAAGAAAACACACAAAAAGAAATACACAAAATTTAATGCGGTCTTTGACAGTCACAAATCTGCAAAAAAAAATTTAAATTAGTTTCGAAACGCAGAGGAGTTTTTAAAAATATTTATAAGTAATCCTTACTTTACAGTAATACGGTCGAGTTTGGACTTATTTTATTTGTAATTTCATGTACATGTTGATAATATAATAGTAACAAAACAATTCTAAAATTTGTAAACAATCTTAGTAGCATGCTATGGTAGCTCGCCCGGCCATTGATTGGCGGTACGTCCCTGCGCGTGGGAGAGCGAAGGGTCAACTAATCAGATACACGCCATCCAAGACTGGCCAGACTGTAATTACGTAGGTTTAGAATTGAGCTATTATGAAAAGCACAAGATATTCCAAAATTAATTTAAAATTGGCCACCAAGTTGAAATTTACTGACTGATTTGTTTTTTTAGCGAATTTGTCCAATAACTAGATACCAAATTTGTACAAATATTATATAATTTCAAACTAAGTTGTGTATCTTTTTGTTACAGGTTGTGTGTGAAACTGTGATAATCATTATAAGAAAGTATATTTTTGTAAAAATAAATAAAAAATATATAAAATTGTGTTGTAATAATTATTCATTTTACTTATTCAAATATTCGAAGTAAATAGGTTGTTTGGTCATCGTGAAAAATGCTGAACTCCATTTTACCTGATCTTCACGTTTCATGGCCTCAGAAAACTGAAGAAGAGATTTCAACACACCGTCTGTACGTAAGCGACTGTAGGGTGCTTGTATAGAACTGTATTAAAAATTTAGAAAAATTGAACTGAACATGTGAAAATGGCGGTTATTTTAGTTATTCATAACACACTAAATTAGATTAAAACTTGCAGATTTCAATGGGTACCAACCCAACCTCTCTGCGATGACAAATTAAATAGCGAAGTTGTTGTCCTAAATGTAATTGCAAACTTTGACCTCCCAAAAAATTTTGATATTCCTATAGTTACGATAGCTGCATTACAGATACGAGCGTAGTGAGTGAAGAATTCTTCACGTGAGTACAGTTTCTCTCTCTCTCTCACTCTCTCTCGCTCTCTCTCTCTTTCTCTCTCTCTCTCTCTCTCGCGCTCACTCACTCTCTCTCTCTCTCTCTCTCTCTCTCTCTCTCTCTCTCTCTCTCTCTCTCTCTTTCTCTCTCTCTCTCTCTCTCTCTCTCTCTCTCTCTCTCTCTCTCTCTCTCTCTCTCTCTCTCTCTCTCTCTCTCGCTCACTCACTCTCTCTCTCTGGGAAAGTATGAGGGCATTTTAACTCCCAACCCGTTGAGAGAGAGAGAGAGAGAGAGAAGATAATATTTCAGTACACATCTAACCTAACCTAACCTAACCTAAACCTCGTAAACCAGTTTAGCTACGGATAAGTGGTACCTACAAACTTAAATATTAGAGTAGACTACTTACCTTGAGTGAAACCCTTAGCTTCGCAGCCGTGATTGCGCCGACGTTCACACAAAAAAACCTAAT
>CAUPSG010000604.1:122500-132500 GCA_963513935.1 Aphrophora alni
CAAGAAATTGTTATATAATTTATAAATAATTACACAAGTCTACATCTAGAAAATAGTTTTAAGGAACACATATTTGCGGAAGTAAATTTAGGCACATATACAATATGAGTTAGTTAAAGTTCTGTAAAGTCAGCTGTAAAAAGGGACATCACTTTTATGCACTTGAAAATCTGAAGTTATGTTATACAAAAAACGTGTTTTGCCAACAGGACGAAACTTGTTAGGATGTTTCGCTGGTTTGCGCAATGTGAGACAAGAATTTCTCTATTTCTCCTATTTCTTCTACCAGCATATTAGCTATGGCAAACAAAAAACACGTTTTTTTTTAAACGTCTGTGCAAAATCAGACATGTTGTAGCATTAATGTTCTTTATTGAAGAAAATATCTGGTTATTTGTCAAAATTAAAGTAAATTAATTGCATCACAGAAATTCGTTAAGATTGTAATTAAAAGCTTCTTAGATGATTATAAATTTATTTATATATATATAGTTTTGTTTAAAAGAAAGCTTGTATAAGACTTGTAAGATTCTTCAAAAGTCTATAAAACGAAATTTTCTGATTTAGAAGAAATTTCTCTAATTGTTTTATATTTGACATGTTCAATAAGATATGCTGATCATTCAAAGTTCAACTTTAGTTTGCACTTATTTCACAAAATTGTTCAAAACTTAAAATGTGCCTTTACAAGGTTTTGTAAATGATGTTTTAAGAAAAGAAAATTTTTTTATAATCATTTAGTTTCAAAAGAAAATAGAATATTAAATAAAACATGAAATACATATTTTAAAGAATACATGATATTTAACAAATTATTTTAAAAAATTAACAAAATTTATAATATGACAAAATCTGTAAGGTTGAAGTACCTGGTTAATCCTGTCGCAGTTCACGTGAGCTTGTACCGAGAAAAATGATGATTTATTTTACATTTTAGAACGAGATTGTTTAAACTAAAGCGCACAAGCTGTAAATTAGCATGATGTAGTATAAGACTTGTAAAATTTGAGAAAGAAAGAACTTTTGTTAACGGAGTAATGCAGAATGTAGACCATGTTGTTATCACATCTAGACTGTGGACGGGTGGTAGGGAAGCTAGCTTGACCGGCGAATTGTACTTTGTATTCAGGTGTCAGGCGATGCTTGGTTTTGGAGAGGGCCGCCAGGTGCCAGCATCTGTCAAGGCTAAGCAAGTTGAATGTATATTTACGAATGTGTTTTTGAATGCTACAGCTCTCCCCCCCCGAAAGACGGCGTTAGAGTGGAATAGAGAAGGGGCCAGAAGGGCCTCCCGCAAAATTTTGAAAAAGGAGAGAGAGAGTGTGCGTGAAGGGGTAAAAAAAATTTCCTCTCAGACAGGTGTTTTAGACCTCGAGATAAACAAAAAAAACAAACTAAGACTAACATGCATAGCGAGTGCCACATTAACTATATGTAGTTCGACAGAACCGGTCAGTATACCTTCACCAAGATAAACAACAAAGAACAAATACACCAAACTTAACTATTAAGAAGATGGACTCACTATGTCCTCGTCCGAAGACGTTATGGTGACGAAGAAACAGAAGAGTTCATGACGCTCTCTATATTCTCGTCGCATCGATTACACCCGCGGAGTGCTCGATGTTAAGATATGTCTAGATAGGGAAACATGTCAGGTACATGTAGCGGCCATTGCCGTAAATTGGAACCTCATAGTTGATCAGACTATGGGTTGAAAAGCGTCAAGTCCGGGGAACAGTGAGATATATCACTGGATAAGGAAAACCAATATCTCTTCGCCTGCAAACATCTATACAGATTACGGCACGGAGGGGCTCTAGGAGAGCTCAGCCCACCGATGCCCAAACATACAGATGTGCATTTGGCTTAGAGGAAATACGGCTTGGTTCCGTATTTTATTATGTTCTGCAGTGCACAGAAAGAAGACTACCAGATGACAATTTGTGCGGGCCAAGAAAGATCAGATAGAAAATTAAATCGTAAAGGAGAAGGTTCTAGAAATTTGTTAATATTTAATTTATATGATGAGGTTTGAGTTGCTCGACGTGTGCTTTTTTAATAAAACGAGGTGAATTGGCGAAAGAAAGCGCAACGGTAACTGGAGTAAGAAAATCAATGATCCGGAAGGGACCTGACCATCGAGGCATCAATTTAGCAGCTCGCTTGTCTATGGCAGAGCTAAGAGGGTGTGTTTTACACCAGACAAGATCGTTGATTTTATACAGATGAGGCTTCCTGAATTTGTTATAGGTCTTTTCGGCCTTTTGGTGCGCTTTCATTATATTGTCTTTGGCCTGGCGCCAAACTTGTGATGGATTAGTATTAGGTTTTGGAAGGAGATCGTGTATGTTCCAGCTGAGACTCAGTGGTGTATTGGGGAGAAAATTAAAAAGAATACTAAAAGGTGTTGCTTTAAGAGTCTCATGATGTGCGAAATTGAAGGCCAGCTGAAGCCAGCAAAGTGAGTCGTCCCAAGAGGATTGATTTTTGGAGTGATAGGCGATGAGGGCTGCCTTAAGGTTTCTGTTAAGTCTTTCCGCATTATTAGGTTGGGGGTGATAAGGGGATAAAGTTGCATGTTTAATACCGCGAGAAAAACAAAAGTTGCGGAAGACATGTGATACAAAACATTGTGCATTGTCAGAGATTATTATCTTTGGAAAACCGAAATTTTGAAAAATGTTTTGGCTTAAGGCCTTAATTGTACTGTGGGAAGTTGCATCTCTGACGGGCATGAGCCAGGTGAATTTTGAGAACTGGTCAACTGCGACCAATATCATGTTGTAGCCCTGTTTTGTCCTAGGAAGCTGTCCGACGTAGTCGATGTGTAATTTTTCCATGGGACGATTGGGAACCGTTGAGGCAAGGTATCCTAATTTGGAGTTGTGAGCAGGTTTGCTTACAGCGCACACCGAACAAGCTCGCACTTTAGAGGTGACATCCTGTTTTAAAGTTGGCCAATAAAAATTCTCCTTTACCTTAAACAAAGTTTTAAGTATTCCAAGATGACCACCCACAACGGAGTCGTGATGGTAATTAATCACCAGGTCGACTAAGGACTGAGGTAAATAAATTCTGGTGGGCTTTTCCAGATGATTTTTCAGGCAGAGTACACCTTTACTTAAACAGTACTTCTCCGAAGAGATGTTCTGTTCAAGGTCGGCAATGATATTTTTCAAAATAGGATCGGCCTTTTGATGAGTCTGGATGTCATGAAAGGCTAGAGGAAAATTTGTGAGGAGACTGGTACACGAAAAGGTGACATTTTCTTCGTTGAAATTTTCCGGTTCAAACATGCGCGAGAGGGAGTCTGCTATGATGTTCTGAGTTCCTCTTATGTGCGCTACCTTAAATTTCAATGAAGTCAACTTGGCGATCCATCGGCCTAATTTACCAAGTTGACGAGGACGTGCTAAAAGCCAAGAAAGGGCTTGGTTGTCGGTTTCTAATAGGAATTCCCGATGTTCTAGATATTGCCTAAATTTCTCTACTCCAAAAACTACTGCTAGGCATTCGGCTTCATATGCAGATGAGGCTTTTCTTTCTGCAGGTGTTAAAGTACGTGAAGCGTACGCTATGGGCTGGCGTGAGCCGTCAATTTCTTGGAGTAGAACTGCTCCAAGGGCCACCGAGCTCGCATCCGTTTGCAGGATGAATGGTTTAGCGAAATCGGCCATCCGGAGAACCGGAGGCTGTGTTATTGCCTCCCGAAGATGTTTAAAAGCTTTCTCTTGTTCAGCTTGCCAAGAGAATTTTTGGCCCTTCCTCCGAAGCAGATTTAGAGGCGCAGCGTGCTCCGCGAAATTTGGAATGAATTTAGCAAAGAAGTTGACCATTCCAATAAATCTGGAAACGGCCTTAGGGTTCTTGGGTTGCGGAAAATTTCTAATTGCCTTTGTTCTAGATGGGTCGATTTGCACGCCACGAGAAGAAACTAGGTGTCCTAAAAAGCTTATCTCATTCACAGCGAAACGGACCTTATCTGGGTTAACAGTCAGGCCAGCCCGCCGCAAACGAGTAAGGACTTCCCGAAGATGTTTTTGATGCTCTTCCCAAGTTTTGGAGTAGATGACTAGGTCATCCAGATAATTAAAAATGAATTTGAATTTGATGTCATGGAAGACCTGATCCAAGAGTCTGGTAAGCACTTGGGCACCAGTACAGAGTCCAAAAGGGACTCGAGTAAACTGATAAAGCATCCAAGGAGTACAAAAGCTGGTAATTTGTTTGGACTTTTGAGACAAAGGGATTTGATGATAAGCTGAATTAAGATCGAAAACTGTGAAATATTTGGCACCGACAAACCAGTTAAAACTTTGATGTAAGTTAGGTAGCGGCACCGCTTCGACGACGATGTTTTGATTGAGCCTCCGATAATCAATCACCATCCTTGTTTTCTTTTCGGGGTGTTGAACCAGAAAAACAGGGGATGCATATGCCGACCGGCTGGGTTCTACTACTCCTGAATCTAACAATTCGTTGATGTGTTCGCGGAGGTATTCCATTTTGGGAGGTGCCAATTGGTATGGAGAACACTTGACCGGAGTGTTGTCCTTCAGTTGAATATCGTATTCAACTAGATGTGTTAAACCTAACCTTTTTGTGAGTACCTGAGGAAAATCATTAATTATTTTTTGAATGGTGTTTTTATCGTTCTTTTGAAGATGACCTAAAGGATCAGGAGCAGTAGATTCAGATGTTGTGGACACTATAGGTTTATACGCAGAATTACTGAAATTACATAGAGGAAAAACAATAGACCTTGAAAATTTAAAATAGAAGTTTTTTGCTGAAAGATCAAGTACCAGTCCCGTTTTAGATATGAAATCTGACCCGAGGATCAGAGGACACGACAACTTATGCGCCACCAGAAAATCCACATTCCAACTACAATGTTCCATTTTAAGATGAAGACGACAAGAGTAGGAAATGGGCAACCTTTTTCCAGAAGCCGTGACACAATCAGCCTTCACCCTGGTTATGGATTTAAATGCCTTGGTGTTTTTTAATTTCTTAAAAAGGGCTTTAGAAATGACGCATCTTACTGAACCGGAGTCCAGCAGAGCCTTAACTTTAATTTGCCCAAAAGCTACTTCCACCAAAGGCAAAAACTGATCGTTCAGACCCCTAGATTTAAGAGAGATATTGTTTTTTTTTTGAAGTTTGCAGTTGGAAAGCTTAGAGCTGGAATAGGTTTGCCTAGGCCTATTCCGTAGAGAGAAGAATTTACAACCCCAGATATAATGACCGGGTATGCCACAATTATAACAAATGGGAGTAAAGTAATTTTGAATTCTATTGCCGAAATTGTTTCTTCTTTGATAGGACATTGAGTTTAAATTTTGAAAAGATGGTTTATTAAAGAAATGTGGTTTCAGGTTATGTTTAAATCCGAAGTGGTTGGTTTTTGAACGGGAGGCTGGCCTGGAGCTACCAACTAGACTCCAAACCTGCCTCCGTTTTTTGGAGGATATTGCCTTGTTGGAGGCCGGTTCCGACATTCCGGGCTTCTATGTCCCGGCTGTCCGCAACTGTAACAGACCACGGGTCTCGTAGGTCTAAACTCAGGACTTGTAACTTCGGGTCTCTTTAATGGAGCCCTTTGCCTGTCAGTATACATTACATTGTTGACATGTGCGCAGAGTCTATCTAAGTCTGCAAAGTTTTTTGGTTTGGCAACAAAGACTAGGCAGTTGCGGACTTCCGGAGACAGTCCCTCCAGAATGACGTCCGTGACCTCCAATTCGGACTTATCTAAATTTAAAGTTTCTGCAGCCTCTTTAATTTGATTAACAAAAATGTGCACCGCCTCGTTAGTCTTCTGGGGCCTATAAAATAACTCCTGCACTAGAGAAGCCAACCTTTTCGAAGGTATGAAGAGACTTAAGGCCTCTTTGTGAAAAGTCTTAAATGTCTGATGTCTAATCAGACATGAATTTAAAGGGCCCTGAGCATAGGGCATCAGAACATTATTAATGTTTAAAGCTACGTCCGGGTAAGTTTTGACTATTTTTAAAGAAATTTTAAAAAAATTTAATAATTTGTCAAGGTCGAACCCATCTGTCTGAGGAATTGTCTTAATTATTTGTTCGGCAGGATGACTTAATTTTCCGTATAAGGAAATGTATTGACAGCCTTTCGAACTGCTAGGTGTGGTTTGCTGAGCGTCAGCCTGCGGCGTGTCCGCAAGGAGATTTGGCCCATTAGACCGAGATGGCTCTGCAGAGCTGGCTTTAGTGGTTCCCCCAGAGGGCGTTAGCGGGATGCTTACGTTTAGTTTTAGAGGAGCAACGGTTTGCTCAAAGGCTTTGAATTTTTCTTTGAGCGTAGCGAAATTGTTATGTAGTTCGGCCAGATCCCGTGGCACATTGTTGTCTGCTACTTTTAGTTGTTCAGTATGCACCCGATTTAGGAACTCTAGCCGTCTTCCGAAGACGTTTATGCGCGCACGAACACGAATCATTTTGATTCCTCTTTCGGAATCGAGGTTCTCCAGGTCGTCTTGCAAGACAAACAAGGAGTTCCGGGCTAACGCTATCTGTTGCAAGAGGATGTCTTCGGTGAAGTTTCCCATTTCGGGCTCGACGCTGTTCTGCAGAAGGGACCTAAGAGCGGTTCGCATTTTAGCTACAATGTCTTTTTCACCACCTCTAGCTACTACCTCAAAAGCAAGCTCGGTATTCTTTAACGAGTCCACTAATCGCAGCAAATCCACTGCCATCTTAACCGTTGCTGATAATTATTAAAAAAAAATAAACCAAGTAATTTAAATAAAAAAAATTTCTTTTAAGATGATGCAAAAAAAAGAAAGAGCCAGAGAAAGACTCAAGAATTATATGTAGTGTAGTTGTTGTGTATATATGTGTGTGTGTAAGTATGAAATGATACAGACAAGCGAAAGAAAACTCGAGAAAATTTTGAAGGAAATTTTTGAATTTTTTTGTTTTTTTTTTGTTTTTAACTATTTTTGGATTTTATTATTTATTTAAATTTTTTTTGGATTCCCGAATGAGCCCGCTGTCTGGATCAAATTCAGTGAATGACTAGTGTGCAGTGTATGTAAATATATATATATAAAAAAAAAATATTCAAGCAGACAAAATAATAATAAAAAAAAAATTTTATCGAAATTGGTTTAGAAGTTTTTGTGTAAGTGTTTATAAAATAAATAAATAATAAAAAAGAGACTATAGATTTATAGAGATTTAAATATTTAAACTAAATAAAAAAATTTCATCAGCAACAGTTGTGCAGTATTTGAAAAAGCTGCAAAACATAAAAATGAGCCTTGTTTAACAAAGAAAATTTTGAATTTAAATTTAGATAGTTCCAATGCAAAATTTTGAAAATTAAATAGGGTTCCAGAATTTAAAATTAACCACGCTAGAATTTAATTTAACCACACTAGAATCTAGAATCAACCACGCTCTGCTACCAGAAACATGTTACCAGGGGACTTAAATTTAATAAAGGCGGAACCAAAATGGTAACAATGTTTGAAAAGAAAGATAAAAAAAAAAGACAAAGACAAGTTTAATAATTAACAAGGCTCAAGTTTATTGAAAACAGAAAGAAATTTCGACGGTTCAGACTTTGTCATTTACAACAAAAGACATCCTGACACAAATCATCAGTAAAAAAAAAACTTATGATTAACAAGATCATAAATTGTAAAAGTTATAAGCCCTTAATTGTAACATATAATAATTTAGATAAAAAAAAAATTAATCAACAGATTCTAAAAATTTATCCCCCCTTTTAGTATATATATATATTTATAGTTACAAAAATTTAACAATAAAAAAAAAACAATGAGCACAGCTTAATAATTCACAGAATTATAATTAATCAAAAAAAAAAAAAAAAATTATACGCCCTTAATGTAAAAGTATAATAATTTAAAAAAAAAATTAATCAAAAGATTCAAAAAAACTTATCCCCCCCCCTTTTTAGTTTATAAGATGATAGTTTCTTTTTAAACAGTTACAGAATTTAACAAAATATAAACGAGCTTGATATTTTAAGTTCAAAAAGATCATATCTATAGTTAAGATGTTTATCACTAAACTAAAGTTACATAATATAATTGGTTTGAAAATTTCTTAAAAACTATATTGGCCAATAAATTTATATATTTAAAAAAAGAAAAGAATTTAGAAGTTTGAAATTTTGTTAATTGACGTCAATTATTTTAATTTAGAAACTAACCTCTTGGAGGTTGTTAGGACCGAAAATTGCATGCAGGCTCCACCCAAGAAATTGTTATATAATTTATAAATAATTACACAAGTCTACATCTAGAAAATAGTTTTAAGGAACACATATTTGCGGAAGTAAATTTAGGCACATATACAATATGAGTTAGTTAAAGTTCTGTAAAGTCAGCTGTAAAAAGGGACATCACTTTTATGCACTTGAAAATCTGAAGTTATGTTATACAAAAAACGTGTTTTGCCAACAGGACGAAACTTGTTAGGATGTTTCGCTGGTTTGCGCAATGTGAGACAAGAATTTCTCTATTTCTCCTATTTCTTCTACCAGCATATTAGCTATGGCAAACAAAAAACACGTTTTTTTTTTAAACGTCTGTGCAAAATCAGACATGTTGTAGCATTAATGTTCTTTATTGAAGAAAATATCTGGTTATTTGTCAAAATTAAAGTAAATTAATTGCATCACAGAAATTCGTTAAGATTGTAATTAAAAGCTTCTTAGATGATTATAAATTTATTTATATATATATAGTTTTGTTTAAAAGAAAGCTTGTATAAGACTTGTAAGATTCTTCAAAAGTCTATAAAACGAAATTTTCTGATTTAGAAGAAATTTCTCTAATTGTTTTATATTTGACATGTTCAATAAGATATGCTGATCATTCAAAGTTCAACTTTAGTTTGCACTTATTTCACAAAATTGTTCAAAACTTAAAATGTGCCTTTACAAGGTTTTGTAAATGATGTTTTAAGAAAAGAAAATTTTTTTATAATCATTTAGTTTCAAAAGAAAATAGAATATTAAATAAAACATGAAATACATATTTTAAAGAATACATGATATTTAACCCTTTATAGGGTACTGGGTGAATATCTTCCCACCGTGTTTTGTTCGAAATATTTATCTTTTTGACCTAATAATCATTGGGATAAATGATTCCCACTTTTAAGCTACATGCACAATACATATGGCAATGGTATCATGTGTTTTCCCCACCTCTAGAATTTCAAACAGCTGACTGAGACAGCTGAGAGTATTAAAGTGGGAAAATATTATCCCACTGCTCATCTTTTCACACTAACCTAGCAGTGTTTGAGTGATATTATAAAGTTTACTGCTTTTTGAATAATTATCCTGCAGACTGAGAAGATTTTAAATGTAAGTATGATTAATTATGTTTATTTGTCTATTAATTTAGTATATAACAATATGTTTTTACTCAAACATTACTTGACTACATGAAAAAATATTGGGCTAATTCAGGCATGGTTTTTGAAGGTTAGAAAATTTGTGCAAAGTTTTTTTTTTTTTTTAAACGTTTCCTAAATATTTTAATGACAAACTATATGTTGGTATAATAAGAACACTCTTATGAATAAGAATATAATTTTACTTTTGAGATATAATGAAGGGCAAAGATGTTCTGTTGCTATAACCTAAACCCTGCACATTTCATGACTAAGCTGATTTGCATACTGAAGGGTTTAGGGTTACTAGATACATTTTTTGTTTCATAAACCATATCACAAAAATTGAATTAATTTAATTTTGACTATAGTCACTATTACTTGTGTTTTATTTTCATATATTGACATTTTTGGCTGTAATTATTCTAATTTATTACCAGATTTTCCGTTTTCCTTCCACACGTAAATTGCTTGCTAATATGTAGAGTTCCATTTGAGTTGATTATTTTGGAAATGTTTTTGTTTTAGATTGAAAAATTGATATGTTGAAAAAAGATAAAATTATGGCTAAACATGAACACGATTTTGCCCAACAA
>CAUPSG010000604.1:140000-145000 GCA_963513935.1 Aphrophora alni
AAAACACGTTTTTTTTTGTATAACGTAACTTCACATTTTCAAGTGCATAAAAGTGATGTCTTTTTCTACAGCTGACTTTACAGAACTTTAACTAACTCATTTTGTATATGTGCCTAAATTTACTTTCGCAAATATGTGTTCCTTAAGACTATTTTCTAAATGTAGACCTGTGTAGTTAATTATAAAATATATATAAAAAACAATTATTGGGTGGAGCCTGCATGCAATTTTCGGTCCTAACAACCTCCAAGAGGTTAATTTCCAAATTAAAATAATTGACGTCAATTAACAAAATTTCAAAATTCTAAATTCCTTTTTTGTTTGTTTAAAATATATAAATTTATTTGGCCAATATAGTTTTTAAGAAATTTTTCAAACCAGTTATATTATGTATCTTTAGTTTAGTGATAAACATGTTAACTATAGATATGATTTTTTGAACTTAAAATATCAAACTCTTTTATATTTTGTTAAATTCTGTAATTGTTTAAAAAGAAACTATCATCTTATAAACTAAAAAGGGGGGGATAAGTTTTTTTCTTTTTTTTTGAATCTTTTGATTAAATTTTTTTTTTATTATTATACTTTTACATTAAGGGCGTATAATCTTTTTTTTTTGATTAATTATAATTCTGTGAATTATTAAGCTGTGCTCATTGTTTTTTTTGTTAAATTTTTGTAACTATAAATATACATATTAAAAGGGGGGATAAATTTTTAGAATCTGTTGATTAAATTTTTTTTTTCTAAATTATTATATGTTACAATTAAGGGCTTATAACTTTTACAATTTATGATATTGTTAATCATAAGTTTTTTTTATTGATGATTTGTGTCAGGATGTCTTTTGTTGTAAATGACAAAGTCTGAAGCGCCGAAATTTCCTTCTGCTTTCAATAAACTTGAGCCTTGTTAATTACTAAATTTGTCTTTGTCTTTTTTTATTTTTTTCTTTTCAAACATTGTTACCATTTTGGTTCCGCCTTTATTAAATTTAAGTCCCCTGGTAACATGTTTTTGGTAGCAGAGCGTGGTTAATTTTAAATTCTGGAACCGTAGTTAATTTTCAAAATTTTGCATTGGAACTATCTAAATTTAAATTCAAAATTATCTTTGTAAACAAGGCTCTTTTTTTATGTTTTGCAGCTTTTTCAAATACTGCACAACTGTTGCTGATGAAATTTTTTTTTATTTAGTTTAAATATTTAAATCTCTATAAATCTATAGTCTCTTTTTTTTTTATTATTTAGTTATTTTTATAAACACTTACACAAAAACTTCTAAACCAATTTCGATAAAATTTTTTTTTATTATTTTGTCTGCTTAAATATTTTTTTTTATATATATATATTTACATACACTGCACCCTAGTCATTCACTGAATTTGATCCAGACAGCGGGCTCATTCGGGAATCCAAAAAAAAATTTAAATAAATAATAAAATCCAAAAATAGTTAAAAACAAAAAAAAAAAACAAAAAAATTTCAAAATCTCCTTCAAAAAATTTTCTCGAGTTTTCTTTCGCTTGTCTGTATCAATTCATACTTACACACACACATATATACACAACAACTACACTACATATAATTCTTGAGTCTTTCTCTGGCTCTTTCACCTTTTTTACATCATCTTAAAAGAAATTTTTTTTATTTAAAAACACTTGATTAAATTTTTTTTTATTTATCAGCAACAGTTAAGATGGCAGTGGATTTGCTGCGATTAGTGGACCCGTTAAAAAACACTGAGCTTGCTTTTGAATTTTTTTTTGTCATCTTGAAGGAAAATTATTTTTATTTATTTTTTTTTTAATTTTATCATCATGAGCAATAGGCAAGATGGCGGTGGACTGGTTGATGCAGATGGTGGCACTTTCGTAATAATTCATTGAAATGTTGAACACTCTTTAATAATATATCATTGTGTGCTAAAATTTTTTTTTGTTCTTCTCTTTTCCAAATTATAGGGGCCCAGTTTCTTTTGTATATAGGACGACATGGTTGGCCTGTTTGTCTTCATTAAATTATTGTTGTTTGTTATTAGCAGGTCAACATGTTTGTTTCCTAATTTAGTTTTTTTGTTAGGGTTGAGAAAACCGGAGTTGGGTTTTCTCACATTGTGGGTCACCTTTTTATATTGTCTCTTTTGCCACACCTTTTTTTTGCTACACTTCTTTTACACCTTTTAATAATCACTTAACATATTTTGATGAAATTTTTTTTACACATTTTTTTTGATTAAATTAAATTCCTTTTTTTTGGGGCACATGATACACATATAAGACCTTAAGTCAACTACAAGCCCTGCTTTGCGCAGCAGAAAATTTTTTGACTCCCCAACGTTTCATACTGCTTCTTTGTTTATTTTTCAAATGGATTATTTGTTTAGACCTTTCAAAATTCTTTTTTCTCACGGAAATTGTTAAGAGCCGTGAATAGTTTAAATTTCTCTTCGTATGGGAGAAGAGGAATTTAAAAAAATAACGACGCTGAGCATGATCTGACCTAAAAGGCTTCAGGAGTTTTTGTTTTATTTTTATTTATTTTTGATATATATTTTAATGGTCGGTTCAGAGGATTCTCCTCCCGCTTGTGAGCTTCCTCTGAGTCCGGCCTTTTCCTGTAAGCCATGTGCTATGCACATTCCCTCCCCAGTCCCCGGAGTGGTCACCTCCACTTGGCTTCCCGAGGTGCCACTCCACCCCTTTCCCCACGTACCTTAGAGTACAAAGTCAGTTCATGCACAGCAATGTCGACCTTTGCGTCACCCTTCAGCTCTTTCTGTCGGGGGCTTGTCCCAATGATAGGTGGGAAGAGCTGAGACGCTATAGAAATTTCAAAATTTAATAAGTAAGTGCCGAAGGAGGCTACACCCTAGAGTGGTGACCATAAAAGCATTATGAAGCGTTGTTTCTATCAGGTGCCCCTGATTTCAAAATTTTGTAGGAGGCCCTTCTGGCCCCTTCTTTAGAATCTTTTGGAGGCGCCTCTGGCCCTTTGCCCCTTTTTCAAAATTTTGCGGGAGGCCCTTCTGGCCTCTTTTCTGACTCCACCCTAACTCCGTCTTTCGGGGGGGGAGAGCTGTAGCATTTAAATCCAAAAAAAAGCACTTCCGCAATAACTTAACTCATTTCGTAAATATACATTCCACTTTCCGTCGCTTGACAGATGCTGGCATCTAGCGGCCCGCTCCTAAACCAAGCATCACCTGATACTTGAAACCAAAGTACATTTTCGCCGGTCAAGCTAGCTTCTCGATTACCGGTCCACAGTCTACATGCGATAACAACATGGTCTACACTCTTCATAACTCCGTTAGCTAAAAGTTTTTCCTTCTTCTCTCAAAATTACCGTCTTGCTAAAACATCATGTTAAATTACTAATTGTGCGCCTTAGTCTAATAATCTGGTTCAAAAATGTTAAAATTAACCATCATTTTCTCGGTACTACCTCACGTGATCTGCGACAGGATTTACCAGGTACTTCAACCTTACAGATTTTGTCATATTATAAATTTTGTTAATTTTTAAAATAATTTGTTAATTATCATGTATTCTTTAAAATATGTATTTCATGTTTTATTCAATATTCTATTTCCTTTTGAAACTAAATGATTATAAAAATTTTCTTTTCTTAAAACATCATTTACAAAATCTTGCAAAGGCACATTTTACGTTTTGAACATTTTTGTGAAATAAGTGCAAACTAGTGTTGAACATTAAATGATCAGAATATGAACATGTCAAATATAAAACAATTGAGGAAATTTCTTCTAAATCAGAAAATTTCGTTTTACAAGCTTTTGCAAAATCTTACAAGTCTTATACAAGCTTTCTTTTAAACAAAATTAAAATATATATAAATAGATTTATAATAATCTAAGAAGCTTTTAAGTACCATCTTAACGAATTTCTGTTATACAATCAATTTTCTTTAATTTTGGCAAATAATCAGATATTTCTTTAATGATGAACATTAATGCTAAAACATGTCTGATTTTGTACAGACACTAAAAGAACATGTTTTTTGCTCACAGCTAATATGCTGGTAGGACAAATAGGAGAAATTGGAGAAATAAAGAAATTCTTGTCTCACATTGCGCAAACCAACGAAACATCCTAACAAGTTTCGTCCTGTTGGCAAAACACGTTTTTTTTTGTATAACGTAACTTCACATTTTCAAGTGCATAAAAGTGATGTCTTTTTCTACAGCTGACTTTACAGAACTTTAACTAACTCATTTTGTATATGTGCCTAAATTTACTTTCGCAAATATGTGTTCCTTAAGACTATTTTCTAAATGTAGACCTGTGTAGTTAATTATAAAATATATATAAAAAACAATTATTGGGTGGAGCCTGCATGCAATTTTCGGTCCTAACAACCTCCAAGAGGTTAATTTCCAAATTAAAATAATTGACGTCAATTAACAAAATTTCAAAATTCTAAATTCCTTTTTTGTTTGTTTAAAATATATAAATTTATTTGGCCAATATAGTTTTTAAGAAATTTTTCAAACCAGTTATATTATGTATCTTTAGTTTAGTGATAAACATGTTAACTATAGATATGATTTTTTGAACTTAAAATATCAAACTCTTTTATATTTTGTTAAATTCTGTAATTGTTTAAAAAGAAACTATCATCTTATAAACTAAAAAGGGGGGGATAAGTTTTTTTCTTTTTTTTTGAATCTTTTGATTAAATTTTTTTTTTATTATTATACTTTTACATTAAGGGCGTATAATCTTTTTTTTTTGATTAATTATAATTCTGTGAATTATTAAGCTGTGCTCATTGTTTTTTTTGTTAAATTTTTGTAACTATAAATATACATATTAAAAGGGGGGATAAATTTTTAGAATCTGTTGATTAAATTTTTTTTTTCTAAATTATTATATGTTACAATTAAGGGCTTATAACTTTTACAATTTATGATATTGTTAATCATAAGTTTTTTTTATTGATGATTTGTGTCAGGATGTCTTTTGTTGTAAATGACAA
>CAUPSG010000604.1:317500-319892 GCA_963513935.1 Aphrophora alni
ACTCTCACTCTCACTCTTACTCTTACTCTTACTCTTACTCTTACTCTTACGCTTACTTTTACTCTTACTCTTACTCTCACTCTCACTCTCTCTCACTCACACTCTTACTCTTACTCTTACTCTTACTTATACTCTTACTCTCACTCTCACTCTTACTCTTACTCTTACTTTTACTCCTACTCTTACTCTTACTCTTACACCTACTCTTACTCTCACTCTCACTCTTACTCTTACTCTTACTCTTACTCTTACTCTTACTCTCACTCTCACTCTTACTCTTACTCTTACGCTTACTCTCACTCTCACTCTCTCTCACTCTTAATCTTATTCTTACTCTTACTCTTACTCTTACTTTTACTCTCACTCTCTCTCACTCTCACTCTTACTCTTACTCATACTCTCACTCTTACTCTCACTCTTACTCTCACTCTCACTCTTACTCTCACTCTCACTCTTACTCTTACTCTTACTCTTACTCTTACTCTCACTCTCACTCTTACTCTTACTCTTACTCTCACTCATACTTATACTCTTACTCTTACTCTCACTCTCACTCTCACTCTCTCTCACTCTCACTCTTACTCTTACTCTTACTCTTACTCTTACTCTCACTCTCACTATTATTCTTACTCTTACTCTTACTCTTACTCTTACTCTTACTCAAACTCTTACTCTTACTCTTACTCTTACTCTCACTCTTACTCTCACTCTCACTCTTACTCTTACTCTTACTCTTACTCTTACTCTTACTCTTACTCTCACTCTCACTCTCACTCTTACTCTTACTCTTACTCTTACTCTTACTCTCACTCTCACTCTCACTCTTACTCTCTCTCACTCTCACTCTTACTCTTACTCTGACTCTGACTCTTAATCTTACTCTTACTCTCACTCTTACTCTTAGTCTTACTATTACTCTTACTCTTACTCTTACTCTTACTCTCACTCTCACTCTTACTCTTACTCCTACTCTTACTCTTACTCTCACTCTCACTCTTACTCTTACTCTTACTCTTACTCTTACTCTTACTATTACTCTACTCTTACTCTTACTCTTACTCTTACTCTTACTCTTACTCTTACTCTTATTCTTACTCTTACTCTTACTCTTACTCTTACACTCACTCTCACTCTCTCTCACTGTCACTCTTACTCTTACTCTTACTCTTACTCTTACTCTTACTCTCCCTCTCACTCTTACTCTTACTCTTACTCTCACTCTCACTCTTACTCTTACTCTTACTCTTACTCTTACTCTTACTCTCACTCTCTCTCACTCTAACTCTTACTCTTACTCTTACTCTTACTCTTACTCTTACTCTTACTCTTACTCTTACTCTTACTCTTACTCTTATTCTTACTCTTACTCTTACTCTTACTCTTACACTCACTCTCACTCTCTCTCACTGTCACTCTTACTCTTACTCTTACTCTTACTCTTACTCTTACTCTCCCTCTCACTCTTACTCTTACTCTTACTCTCACTCTCACTCTTACTCTTACTCTTACTCTTACTCTTACTCTTACTCTTACTCTTACTCTTACTCTTACTCTTACTCTTACTCTTACTCTCACTCTCACTCTTACTCTTACTCTTACTCGCACTCTCACTCTCTCTCACTCTAACTCTTACTCTTACTCTTACTCTTACTCTTACTCTCACTCACTCTTACTCTTACTCTTACTCTTACTCTTACTCTTACTCTCACTCTCACTCTCTCTCACGCTCACTCTTACTCTTACTCTTACACTTACTCTCACTCTCACTCTCTCTCACTCTCACTCTTACTCTTACTCTTACTCTTACTCTTACTCTTACTCTCAATCTCACTCTTACTCTTATTCTTACTCTAACTCTTACTCTTACTCTCACTCTCACTCTTACTATAACTCTTACTCTTACTCTTACTCTTACTCTTACTCTTACTCTTACTCTTACTCTTACTCTTACTCTTACTCTTACTCTTACTCTTACTCTTACTCTTACTCTTACTCTTACTCTTACTCTGACTCTTTCTCACTCTTACTCTTACTCTTTCTCTTACTCTTACTCTTACTCTTACACTTACTCTTACTCTTACTCTTACTCTTACTTTTACTCTTACTCTTACTCTTACTCTTACTCTTACTCTTACTCTTACTCTTACTCTTACTCTTACTCTTACTCTGACTCTCTCTCACTCTCACTCTTACTCTTACTCTTACTCTTACTCTTACTCTTACTCTTACTCTTACACTTACTCTTACTCTTACTCTTACTCTTACTTTTACTCTTACTCTTACTCTTACTCTTACTCTTACTCTTACTCTTACTCTCACTCTCACTCTCTCTCACTCTCACTCTTACTCTTACTCTTAATCTTACTGTTACTCTCACTCTCTCTCACTCTCA
>CAUPSG010000607.1:32500-40000 GCA_963513935.1 Aphrophora alni
ATGCTGGTAGGACAAATAGGAGAAATTGGAGAAATAAAGAAATTCTTGTCTCACATTGCGCAAACCAACGAAACATCCTAACAAGTTTCGTCCTGTTGGCAAAACACGTTTTTTTTGTATAACGTAACTTCACATTTTCAAGTGCATAAAAGTGATGTCTTTTTCTACAGCTGACTTTACAGAACTTTAACTAACTCATTTTGTATATGTGCCTAAATTTACTTTCGCAAATATGTGTTCCTTAAGACTATTTTCTAAATGTAGACCTGTGTAGTTAATTATAAAATATATATAAAAAACAATTATTGGGTGGAGCCTGCATGCAATTTTCGGTCCTAACAACCTCCAAGAGGTTAATTTCCAAATTAAAATAATTGACGTCAATTAACAAAATTTCAAAATTCTAAATTCCTTTTTTTTTGTTTGTTTAAAATATATAAATTTATTTGGCCAATATAGTTTTTAAGAAATTTTTCAAACCAGTTATATTATGTATCTTTAGTTTAGTGATAAACATGTTAACTATAGATATGATTTTTGAACTTAAAATATCAAACTCTTTTATATTTTGTTAAATTCTGTAATTGTTTAAAAAGAAACTATCATCTTATAAACTAAAAAGGGGGGGATAAGTTTTTTTCTTTTTTTTGAATCTTTTG
This sequence comes from Aphrophora alni, assembly GCA_963513935.1. NCBI lineage: Eukaryota > Metazoa > Arthropoda > Insecta > Hemiptera > Aphrophoridae > Aphrophora > Aphrophora alni. Next base: position 33,160 of record CAUPSG010000607.1, read on the forward strand.
ATTAAATTTTTTTTTTATTATTATACTTTTACATTAAGGGCGTATAATCTTTTTTTTTGATTAATTATAATTCTGTGAATTATTAAGCTGTGCTCATTGTTTTTTTTGTTAAATTTTTGTAACTATAAATATACATATTAAAAGGGGGGATAAATTTTTAGAATCTGTTGATTAAATTTTTTTTTTCTAAATTATTATATGTTACAATTAAGGGCTTATAACTTTTACAATTTATGATATTGTTAATCATAAGTTTTTTTTTATTGATGATTTGTGTCAGGATGTCTTTTGTTGTAAATGACAAAGTCTGAAGCGCCGAAATTTCCTTCTGCTTTCAATAAACTTGAGCCTTGTTAATTACTAAATTTGTCCTTGTCTTTTTTATTTTTCTTTTCAAACATTGTTACCATTTTGGTTCCGCCTTTATTAAATTTAAGTCCCCTGGTAACATGTTTTTGGTAGCAGAGCGTGGTTAATTTTAAATTCTGGAACCGTAGTTAATTTTCAAAATTTTGCATTGGAACTATCTAAATTTAAATTCAAAATTATCTTTGTAAACAAGGCTCTTTTTTATGTTTTGCAGCTTTTTCAAATACTGCACAACTGTTGCTGATGAAATTTTTTTTTATTTAGTTTAAATATTTAAATCTCTATAAATCTATAGTCTCTTTTTTTTTATTATTTAGTTATTTTTATAAACACTTACACAAAAACTTCTAAACCAATTTCGATAAAATTTTTTTTTATTATTTTGTCTGCTTAAATTTTTTTTTTATATATATATATTTACATACACTGCACCCTAGTCATTCACTGAATTTGATCCAGACAGCGGGCTCATTCGGGAATCCAAAAAAAAAATTTAAATAAATAATAAAATCCAAAAATAGTTAAAAACAAAAAAAAAACAAAAAAAATTTCAAAATCTCCTTCAAAAAATTTTCTCGAGTTTTCTTTCGCTTGTCTGTATCAATTCATACTTACACACACACATATATACACAACAACTACACTACATATAATTCTTGAGTCTTTCTCTGGCTCTTTCACCTTTTTTACATCATCTTAAAAGAAATTTTTTTTATTTAAAAAACACTTGATTAAATTTTTTTTTATTTATCAGCAACAGTTAAGATGGCAGTGGATTTGCTGCGATTAGTGGACCCGTTAAAGAACACGGAGCTTGTCTTTGAATTTTTTTGTTTTCGTCATCTTGAAAGGAAAATTATTTTTATTTATTTTTTTTAATTTTATCATCATGGCGGTGGACTGGTTGATGCAGATGGTGGCATCTGTTTGATAGTAAATTGAAATGTTGAACACCTTTTAATAATATATCCTTGTGAGCTAAATTTTCTTTTCCAAATCATGTTTCCAAATCATGCAAAAAAAATTTTTTTCTTTTCCAAATTATAGGGGCCCAGTTTTTGTATATAGGACGACATGGTTGGCCTGTTTGTTTTGATTAATTTGTTTGTTTGTTAGTTAGCAGGTCAACATGTTTGTTTCCTGATTTAGTTTTTTGTTAGGGTTGAGAAAACCGGAGTTGGGTTTTCCTCACCATGGGTCACCTTTTATTTACATATTTACTTTGCTACACCTTTTCTTAATACATCTTTCTTTGTACATCTTTTTTTTTGAACACTTATCTTATTTTGATGAAATTTTTTTTTTTACATAATTTTTTTTTGATTAATTTAAATTCCTTTTTTTTTTGGGGCACATGATACACATACATAAGACCTTAAGTCAAACACCACATGCCCTGCCTTGGGCACTAAAACAATTTTGACTCCCCAACGTTTCATACTGTTTTTTTGTTTATTTTTCAAATGGATTATTTGTTTAGACCCTTCAAAATTCTTTTTTCTCACGGAAATTGTTAAGAGCCGTGAATAGTTTAAATTTCTCTTCGTATGGGAGAAGAGGAGTTTAAAAATAACGACGCTGAGCATGATCTGACCTAAAAGGCTTCAGGAGTTTTTCTTTTATTTTTATTTATTTTTGTAATTAAATGTTAAGGTCGGCTCAGAGGATACTCCCCCCGTCTGAGTCCGACCTTTCCTGCAAGTCCTTAGTGCCATGCACTTTTCCCTCCCCTGGTCCCCGGAGTGGTCACCTCCACTTGGTTTCCCGAGGTGCCACTCCACCCCTTTCCCCACGTACCTTAGCGTACAAAGTCAGTTCATGCACAGCAATGTCGACCTTTGCGTCACCCTTCAGCTCTTTCTGTCGGGGGCTTGTCCTAATGATAGATGGGAAGAGCTGAGACGCTATAGAAATTTCAAAATTTAATAAGTAAATGCCGAAGGAGGCTACACCCTAGAGTGGTGATTATAAAAGCATTATGAAGCGTTGTTTCTATCAGGTGCCCCGTTTCAAAATTTTGCGGGAGGCCCTTCTGGCCCTTTGCACCTTTTTCAAAATTTTGCGGGAGGCCCTTCTGGCCTCTTTTCTGACTCCACCCTAACTCCGTCTTTCGGGGGGGGAGAGCTGTAGCATTTAAATTCAAAAAAAAGCACTTCCGCAATAACTTAACTCATTTCGTAAATATACATTCCACTTTCCGTCGCTTGACAGATGCTGGCATCTAGCGGCCCGCTCCTAAACCAAGCATCACCTGATACTTGAAACCAAAGTACATTTTCGCCGGTCAAGCTAGCTTCTCGATTACCGGTCCACAGTCTACATGCGATAACAACATGGTCTACACTCTTCATAACTCCGTTAGCTAAAAGTTTTTCTTTCTTCTCTCAAAATTACCGTCTTTCTAAAACATCATGTTAAATTACTAATTGTGCGCCTTAGTCTAATAATCTGGTTCAAAAATGTTAAAATTAACCATCATTTTCTCGGTACTACCTCACGTGATCTGCGACAGGATTTACCAGGTACTTCAACCTTACAGATTTTGTCATATTATAAATTTTGTTAATTTTTAAAATAATTTGTTAATTATCATGTATTCTTTAAAATATGTATTTCATGTTTTATTCAATATTCTATTTCCTTTTGAAACTAAATGATTATAAAAATTTTCTTTTCTTAAAACATCATTTGCAAAATCTTGCAAAGGCACATTTTACGTTTTGAACATTTTTGTGAAATAAGTGCAAACTAGTGTTGAACATTAAATGATCAGAATATGAACATGTCAAATATAAAACAATTGAGGAAATTTCTTCTAAATCAGAAAATTTCGTTTTACAAGCTTTTGCAAAATCTTACAAGTCTTATACAAGCTTTCTTTTAAACAAAATTAAAATATATATAAATAGATTTATAATAATCTAAGAAGCTTTTAAGTACCATCTTAACGAATTTCTGTTATACAATCAATTTTCTTTAATTTTGGCAAATAATCAGATATTTCTTTAATGATGAACATTAATGCTAAAACATGTCTGATTTTGTACAGACACTAAAAGAACATGTTTTTTGCTCACAGCTAATATGCTGGTAGGACAAATAGGAGAAATTGGAGAAATAAAGAAATTCTTGTCTCACATTGCGCAAACCAACGAAACATCCTAACAAGTTTCGTCCTGTTGGCAAAACACGTTTTTTTTGTATAACGTAACTTCACATTTTCAAGTGCATAAAAGTGATGTCTTTTTCTACAGCTGACTTTACAGAACTTTAACTAACTCATTTTGTATATGTGCCTAAATTTACTTTCGCAAATATGTGTTCCTTAAGACTATTTTCTAAATGTAGACCTGTGTAGTTAATTATAAAATATATATAAAAAAACAATTATTGGGTGGAGCCTGCATGCAATTTTCGGTCCTAACAACCTCCAAGAGGTTAATTTCCAAATTAAAATAATTGACGTCAATTAACAAAATTTCAAAATTCTAAATTCCTTTTTTTTTGTTTGTTTAAAATATATAAATTTATTTGGCCAATATAGTTTTTAAGAAATTTTTCAAACCAGTTATATTATGTATCTTTAGTTTAGTGATAAACATGTTAACTATAGATATGATTTTTGAACTTAAAATATCAAACTCTTTTATATTTTGTTAAATTCTGTAATTGTTTAAAAAGAAACTATCATCTTATAAACTAAAAAGGGGGGGATAAGTTTTTTTTCTTTTTTTTTGAATCTTTTGATTAAATTTTTTTTTATTATTATACTTTTACATTAAGGGCGTATAATCTTTTTTTTTGATTAATTATAATTCTGTGAATTATTAAGCTGTGCTCATTGTTTTTTTTTGTTAAATTTTTGTAACTATAAATATACATATTAAAAAGGGGGATAAATTTTTAGAATCTGTTGATTAAATTTTTTTTTTTTCTAAATTATTATATGTTACAATTAAGGGCTTATAACTTTTACAATTTATGATATTGTTAATCATAAGTTTTTTTTTTATTGATGATTTGTGTCAGGATGTCTTTTGTTGTAAATGACAAAGTCTGAAGCGCCGAAATTTCCTTCTGCTTTCAATAAACTTGAGCCTTGTTAATTACTAAATTTGTCTTTGTCTTTTTTTATTTTTCTTTTCAAACATTGTTACCATTTTGGTTCCGCCTTTATTAAATTTAAGTCCCCTGGTAACATGTTTTTGGTAGCAGAGCGTGGTTAATTTTAAATTCTGGAACCGTAGTTAATTTTCAAAATTTTGCATTGGAACTATCTAAATTTAAATTCAAAATTATCTTTGTAAACAAGGCTCTTTTTTATGTTTTGCAGCTTTTTCAAATACTGCACAACTGTTGCTGATGAAATTTTTTTTTTATTTAGTTTAAATATTTAAATCTCTATAAATCTATAGTCTCTTTTTTTTATTATTTAGTTATTTTTATAAACACTTACACAAAAACTTCTAAACCAATTTCGATAAAATTTTTTTTTATTATTTTGTCTGCTTAAATATTTTTTTTATATATATATATTTACATACACTGCACCCTAGTCATTCACTGAATTTGATCCAGACAGCGGGCTCATTCGGGAATCCAAAAAAAAATTTAAATAAATAATAAAATCCAAAAATAGTTAAAAAACAAAAAAAAAAACAAAAAAAATTTCAAAATCTCCTTCAAAAAATTTTCTCGAGTTTTCTTTCGCTTGTCTGTATCAATTCATACTTACACACACACATATATACACAACAACTACACTACATATAATTCTTGAGTCTTTCTCTGGCTCTTTCACCTTTTTTACATCATCTTAAAAGAAATTTTTTTTATTTAAAAACACTTGATTAAATTTTTTTTTTTATTTATCAGCAACAGTTAAGATGGCAGTGGACTTGCTGCGATTAGTGGACCCGTTAAAGAACACGGAGCTTGTCTTTGAATTTTTTTTTTGTTTTCGTCATCTTGAAAGGAAAATTATTTTTATTTATTTTTTTTAATTTTATCATCATGGCGGTGGACTGGTTGATGCAGATGGTGGCATCTGTTTGATAGTAAATTGAAATGTTGAACACCTTTTAATAATATATCCTTGTGAGCTAAATTTTCTTTTCCAAATCATGTTTCCAAATCATGCAAAAAAATTTTTTTTTCTTTTCCAAATTATAGGGGCCCAGTTTTTGTATATAGGACGACATGGTTGGCCTGTTTGTTTTGATTAATTTGTTTGTTTGTTAGTTAGCAGGTCAACATGTTTGTTTCCTGATTTAGTTTTTTGTTAGGGTTGAGAAAACCGGAGTTGGGCTTTCCTCACTCATGGGTCACCTTTTTATATACATCTTTAATTTAGCTACACCTTTTTTTTACACATCTTTCTTTGTACATTTTTTTTTAGAACACTTATCTTATTTTGATGAAATTTTTTTTTACACAATTTTTTTGATTAAATTAAATTCCTTTTTTTTTTTGGGGGCACATGATACACATTAAGACCTTTAGTCAACTACAAGCCCTGCTTTGCGCAGCAGAAAATTTTTTGACTCCCCAACGTTTCATACTGCTTCTTTGTTTATTTTTCAAATGGATTATTTGTTTAGACCCTTCAAAATTTTTTTTCTCACGGAAATTGTTAAGAGCCGTGAATAGTTTAATTTTCTCTTCGTATGGGAGAAGAGGAATTTAAAAAATAACGACGCTGAGCATGATCTGACCCAAATAGGCTTCAGGAGTTTTTCTTTTATTTTTATTTATTTTTATAATTTAATGTTAAGGTCGGCTCAGAGGATACTCCCCCCCGTCTGAGTCCGACCTTTCCTGTAAGCCTAAAGTGTTATGCACTTTCCCTCCCCAGTCCCCGGAGTGGTCACCTCCACTTGGTATCCCGAGGTGCCACTCCACCCCTTTCCCCACGTACCTTAGAGTACAAAGTCAGTTCATGCACAGCAATGTCGACCTTTGCGTCACCTTTCAGCTCTTTCTGTCGGGGGCTTGACCCAATGATAGGTGGGAAGAGCTGAGACGCTATAGAAATTTCAAAATTTAATAAGTAAATGCCGAAGGAGGCTACACCCTAGAGTGGTGATTATAAAAGCATTATGAAGCGTTGTTTCTATCAGGTGCCCCGTTTCAAAATTTTGCGGGAGGCCCTTCTGGCCCCTTCTTTAGAATCTTCTGGAGGCCCTTCTGGCCCTTTGCACCTTTTTCAAAATTTTGCGGGAGGCCCTTCTGGCCTCTTTTCTGACTACACCCTAACTCCGTCTTTCGGGGGGGGAGAGCTGTAGCATTTAAATCCAAAAAAAGCACTTCCGCAATAACTTAACTCATTTCGTAAATATACATTCCACTTTCCGTCGCTTGACAGATGCTGGCATCTAGCGGCCCGCTCCTAAACCAAGCATCACCTGATACTTGAAACCAAAGTACATTTTCGCCGGTCAAGCTAGCTTCTCGATTACCGGTCCACAGTCTA
>CAUPSG010000609.1:10000-27500 GCA_963513935.1 Aphrophora alni
CTGACTGACTGACTGACTGACTGACTGACTGACTGACTGACTGACTGACTGACTGACTGACTGACTGACTGACTGACTGACTGACTGACTGACTGACTGACTGACTGACTGACTGACTGACTGACTGACTGACTGACTGACTGACTGACTGACTGACTGACTGACTGACTGACTGACTGACTGACTGACTGACTGACTGACTGACTGACTGACTGACTGACTGACTGACTGACTGACTGACTGACTGACTGACTGACTGACTGACTGACTGACTGACTGACTGACTGACTGACTGACTGACTGACTGACTGACTGACTGACTGACTGACTGACTGACTGACTGACTGACTGACTGACTGACTGACTGACTGACTGACTGACTGACTGACTGACTGACTGACTGACTGACTGACTGACTGACTGACTGACTGACTGACTGACTGACTGACTGACTGACTGACTGACTGACTGACTGACTGACTGACTGACTGACTGACTGACTGACTGACTGACTGACTGACTGACTGACTGACTGACTGACTGACTGACTGACTGACTGACTGACTGACTGACTGACTGACTGACTGACTGACTGACTGACTGACTGACTGACTGACTGACTGACTGACTGACTGACTGACTGACTGACTGACTGACTGACTGACTGACTGACTGACTGACTGACTGACTGACTGACTGACTGACTGACTGACTGACTGACTGACTGACTGACTGACTGACTGACTGACTGACTGACTGACTGACTGACTGACTGACTGACTGACTGACTGACTGACTGACTGACTGACTGACTGACTGACTGACTGACTGACTGACTGACTGACTGACTGACTGACTGACTGACTGACTGACTGACTGACTGACTGACTGACTGACTGACTGACTGACTGACTGACTGACTGACTGACTGACTGACTGACTGACTGACTGACTGACTGACTGACTGACTGACTGACTGACTGACTGACTGACTGACTGACTGACTGACTGACTGACTGACTGACTGACTGACTGACTGACTGACTGACTGACTGACTGACTGACTGACTGACTGACTGACTGACTGACTGACTGACTGACTGACTGACTGACTGACTGACTGACTGACTGACTGACTGACTGACTGACTGACTGACTGACTGACTGACTGACTGACTGACTGACTGACTGACTGACTGACTGACTGACTGACTGACTGACTGACTGACTGACTGACTGACTGACTGACTGACTGACTGACTGACTGACTGACTGACTGACTGACTGACTGACTGACTGACTGACTGACTGACTGACTGACTGACTGACTGACTGACTGACTGACTGACTGACTGACTGACTGACTGACTGACTGACTGACTGACTGACTGACTGACTGACTGACTGACTGACTGACTGACTGACTGACTGACTGACTGACTGACTGACTGACTGACTGACTGACTGACTGACTGACTGACTGACTGACTGACTGACTGACTGACTGACTGACTGACTGACTGACTGACTGACTGACTGACTGACTGACTGACTGACTGACTGACTGACTGACTGACTGACTGACTGACTGACTGACTGACTGACTGACTGACTGACTGACTGACTGACTGACTGACTGACTGACTGACTGACTGACTGACTGACTGACTGACTGACTGACTGACTGACTGACTGACTGACTGACTGACTGACTGACTGACTGACTGACTGACTGACTGACTGACTGACTGACTGACTGACTGACTGACTGACTGACTGACTGACTGACTGACTGACTGACTGACTGACTGACTGACTGACTGACTGACTGACTGACTGACTGACTGACTGACTGACTGACTGACTGACTGACTGACTGACTGACTGACTGACTGACTGACTGACTGACTGACTGACTGACTGACTGACTGACTGACTGACTGACTGACTGACTGACTGACTGACTGACTGACTGACTGACTGACTGACTGACTGACTGACTGACTGACTGACTGACTGACTGACTGACTGACTGACTGACTGACTGACTGACTGACTGACTGACTGACTGACTGACTGACTGACTGACTGACTGACTGACTGACTGACTGACTGACTGACTGACTGACTGACTGACTGACTGACTGACTGACTGACTGACTGACTGACTGACTGACTGACTGACTGACTGACTGACTGACTGACTGACTGACTGACTGACTGACTGACTGACTGACTGACTGACTGACTGACTGACTGACTGACTGACTGACTGACTGACTGACTGACTGACTGACTGACTGACTGACTGACTGACTGACTGACTGACTGACTGACTGACTGACTGACTGACTGACTGACTGACTGACTGACTGACTGACTGACTGACTGACTGACTGACTGACTGACTGACTGACTGACTGACTGACTGACTGACTGACTGACTGACTGACTGACTGACTGACTGACTGACTGACTGACTGACTGACTGACTGACTGACTGACTGACTGACTGACTGACTGACTGACTGACTGACTGACTGACTGACTGACTGACTGACTGACTGACTGACTGACTGACTGACTGACTGACTGACTGACTGACTGACTGACTGACTGACTGACTGACTGACTGACTGACTGACTGACTGACTGACTGACTGACTGACTGACTGACTGACTGACTGACTGACTGACTGACTGACTGACTGACTGACTGACTGACTGACTGACTGACTGACTGACTGACTGACTGACTGACTGACTGACTGACTGACTGACTGACTGACTGACTGACTGACTGACTGACTGACTGACTGACTGACTGACTGACTGACTGACTGACTGACTGACTGACTGACTGACTGACTGACTGACTGACTGACTGACTGACTGACTGACTGACTGACTGACTGACTGACTGACTGACTGACTGACTGACTGACTGACTGACTGACTGACTGACTGACTGACTGACTGACTGACTGACTGACTGACTGACTGACTGACTGACTGACTGACTGACTGACTGACTGACTGACTGACTGACTGACTGACTGACTGACTGACTGACTGACTGACTGACTGACTGACTGACTGACTGACTGACTGACTGACTGACTGACTGACTGACTGACTGACTGACTGACTGACTGACTGACTGACTGACTGACTGACTGACTGACTGACTGACTGACTGACTGACTGACTGACTGACTGACTGACTGACTGACTGACTGACTGACTGACTGACTGACTGACTGACTGACTGACTGACTGACTGACTGACTGACTGACTGACTGACTGACTGACTGACTGACTGACTGACTGACTGACTGACTGACTGACTGACTGACTGACTGACTGACTGACTGACTGACTGACTGACTGACTGACTGACTGACTGACTGACTGACTGACTGACTGACTGACTGACTGACTGACTGACTGACTGACTGACTGACTGACTGACTGACTGACTGACTGACTGACTGACTGACTGACTGACTGACTGACTGACTGACTGACTGACTGACTGACTGACTGACTGACTGACTGACTGACTGACTGACTGACTGACTGACTGACTGACTGACTGACTGACTGACTGACTGACTGACTGACTGACTGACTGACTGACTGACTGACTGACTGACTGACTGACTGACTGACTGACTGACTGACTGACTGACTGACTGACTGACTGACTGACTGACTGACTGACTGACTGACTGACTGACTGACTGACTGACTGACTGACTGACTGACTGACTGACTGACTGACTGACTGACTGACTGACTGACTGACTGACTGACTGACTGACTGACTGACTGACTGACTGACTGACTGACTGACTGACTGACTGACTGACTGACTGACTGACTGACTGACTGACTGACTGACTGACTGACTGACTGACTGACTGACTGACTGACTGACTGACTGACTGACTGACTGACTGACTGACTGACTGACTGACTGACTGACTGACTGACTGACTGACTGACTGACTGACTGACTGACTGACTGACTGACTGACTGACTGACTGACTGACTGACTGACTGACTGACTGACTGACTGACTGACTGACTGACTGACTGACTGACTGACTGACTGACTGACTGACTGACTGACTGACTGACTGACTGACTGACTGACTGACTGACTGACTGACTGACTGACTGACTGACTGACTGACTGACTGACTGACTGACTGACTGACTGACTGACTGACTGACTGACTGACTGACTGACTGACTGACTGACTGACTGACTGACTGACTGACTGACTGACTGACTGACTGACTGACTGACTGACTGACTGACTGACTGACTGACTGACTGACTGACTGACTGACTGACTGACTGACTGACTGACTGACTGACTGACTGACTGACTGACTGACTGACTGACTGACTGACTGACTGACTGACTGACTGACTGACTGACTGACTGACTGACTGACTGACTGACTGACTGACTGACTGACTGACTGACTGACTGACTGACTGACTGACTGACTGACTGACTGACTGACTGACTGACTGACTGACTGACTGACTGACTGACTGACTGACTGACTGACTGACTGACTGACTGACTGACTGACTGACTGACTGACTGACTGACTGACTGACTGACTGACTGACTGACTGACTGACTGACTGACTGACTGACTGACTGACTGACTGACTGACTGACTGACTGACTGACTGACTGACTGACTGACTGACTGACTGACTGACTGACTGACTGACTGACTGACTGACTGACTGACTGACTGACTGACTGACTGACTGACTGACTGACTGACTGACTGACTGACTGACTGACTGACTGACTGACTGACTGACTGACTGACTGACTGACTGACTGACTGACTGACTGACTGACTGACTGACTGACTGACTGACTGACTGACTGACTGACTGACTGACTGACTGACTGACTGACTGACTGACTGACTGACTGACTGACTGACTGACTGACTGACTGACTGACTGACTGACTGACTGAGCGACTGACTGACTGACTGACTGACTGACTGACTGACTGACTGACTGACTGACTGACTGACTGACTGACTGACTGACTGACTGACTGACTGACTGACTGACTGACTGACTGACTGACTGACTGACTGACTGACTGACTGACTGACTGACTGACTGACTGACTGACTGACTGACTGACTGACTGACTGACTGACTGACTGACTGACTGACTGACTGACTGACTGACTGACTGACTGACTGACTGACTGACTGACTGACTGACTGACTGACTGACTGACTGACTGACTGACTGACTGACTGACTGACTGACTGACTGACTGACTGACTGACTGACTGACTGACTGACTGACTGACTGACTGACTGACTGACTGACTGACTGACTGACTGACTGACTGACTGACTGACTGACTGACTGACTGACTGACTGACTGACTGACTGACTGACTGACTGACTGACTGACTGACTGACTGACTGACTGACTGACTGACTGACTGACTGACTGACTGACTGACTGACTGACTGACTGACTGACTGACTGACTGACTGACTGACTGACTGACTGACTGACTGACTGACTGACTGACTGACTGACTGACTGACTGACTGACTGACTGACTGACTGACTGACTGACTGACTGACTGACTGACTGACTGACTGACTGACTGACTGACTGACTGACTGACTGACTGACTGACTGACTGACTGACTGACTGACTGACTGACTGACTGACTGACTGACTGACTGACTGACTGACTGACTGACTGACTGACTGACTGACTGACTGACTGACTGACTGACTGACTGACTGACTGACTGACTGACTGACTGACTGACTGACTGACTGACTGACTGACTGACTGACTGACTGACTGACTGACTGACTGACTGACTGACTGACTGACTGACTGACTGACTGACTGACTGACTGACTGACTGACTGACTGACTGACTGACTGACTGACTGACTGACTGACTGACTGACTGACTGACTGACTGACTGACTGACTGACTGACTGACTGACTGACTGACTGACTGACTGACTGACTGACTGACTGACTGACTGACTGACTGACTGACTGACTGACTGACTGACTGACTGACTGACTGACTGACTGACTGACTGACTGACTGACTGACTGACTGACTGACTGACTGACTGACTGACTGACTGACTGACTGACTGACTGACTGACTGACTGACTGACTGACTGACTGACTGACTGACTGACTGACTGACTGACTGACTGACTGACTGACTGACTGACTGACTGACTGACTGACTGACTGACTGACTGACTGACTGACTGACTGACTGACTGACTGACTGACTGACTGACTGACTGACTGACTGACTGACTGACTGACTGACTGACTGACTGACTGACTGACTGACTGACTGACTGACTGACTGACTGACTGACTGACTGACTGACTGACTGACTGACTGACTGACTGACTGACTGACTGACTGACTGACTGACTGACTGACTGACTGACTGACTGACTGACTGACTGACTGACTGACTGACTGACTGACTGACTGACTGACTGACTGACTGACTGACTGACTGACTGACTGACTGACTGACTGACTGACTGACTGACTGACTGACTGACTGACTGACTGACTGACTGACTGACTGACTGACTGACTGACTGACTGACTGACTGACTGACTGACTGACTGACTGACTGACTGACTGACTGACTGACTGACTGACTGACTGACTGACTGACTGACTGACTGACTGACTGACTGACTGACTGACTGACTGACTGACTGACTGACTGACTGACTGACTGACTGACTGACTGACTGACTGACTGACTGACTGACTGACTGACTGACTGACTGACTGACTGACTGACTGACTGACTGACTGACTGACTGACTGACTGACTGACTGACTGACTGACTGACTGACTGACTGACTGACTGACTGACTGACTGACTGACTGACTGACTGACTGACTGACTGACTGACTGACTGACTGACTGACTGACTGACTGACTGACTGACTGACTGACTGACTGACTGACTGACTGACTGACTGACTGACTGACTGACTGACTGACTGACTGACTGACTGACTGACTGACTGACTGACTGACTGACTGACTGACTGACTGACTGACTGACTGACTGACTGACTGACTGACTGACTGACTGACTGACTGACTGACTGACTGACTGACTGACTGACTGACTGACTGACTGACTGACTGACTGACTGACTGACTGACTGACTGACTGACTGACTGACTGACTGACTGACTGACTGACTGACTGACTGACTGACTGACTGACTGACTGACTGACTGACTGACTGACTGACTGACTGACTGACTGACTGACTGACTGACTGACTGACTGACTGACTGACTGACTGACTGACTGACTGACTGACTGACTGACTGACTGACTGACTGACTGACTGACTGACTGACTGACTGACTGACTGACTGACTGACTGACTGACTGACTGACTGACTGACTGACTGACTGACTGACTGACTGACTGACTGACTGACTGACTGACTGACTGACTGACTGACTGACTGACTGACTGACTGACTGACTGACTGACTGACTGACTGACTGACTGACTGACTGACTGACTGACTGACTGACTGACTGACTGACTGACTGACTGACTGACTGACTGACTGACTGACTGACTGACTGACTGACTGACTGACTGACTGACTGACTGACTGACTGACTGACTGACTGACTGACTGACTGACTGACTGACTGACTGACTGACTGACTGACTGACTGACTGACTGACTGACTGACTGACTGACTGACTGACTGACTGACTGACTGACTGACTGACTGACTGACTGACTGACTGACTGACTGACTGACTGACTGACTGACTGACTGACTGACTGACTGACTGACTGACTGACTGACTGACTGACTGACTGACTGACTGACTGACTGACTGACTGACTGACTGACTGACTGACTGACTGACTGACTGACTGACTGACTGACTGACTGACTGACTGACTGACTGACTGACTGACTGACTGACTGACTGACTGACTGACTGACTGACTGACTGACTGACTGACTGACTGACTGACTGACTGACTGACTGACTGACTGACTGACTGACTGACTGACTGACTGACTGACTGACTGACTGACTGACTGACTGACTGACTGACTGACTGACTGACTGACTGACTGACTGACTGACTGACTGACTGACTGACTGACTGACTGACTGACTGACTGACTGACTGACTGACTGACTGACTGACTGACTGACTGACTGACTGACTGACTGACTGACTGACTGACTGACTGACTGACTGACTGACTGACTGACTGACTGACTGACTGACTGACTGACTGACTGACTGACTGACTGACTGACTGACTGACTGACTGACTGACTGACTGACTGACTGACTGACTGACTGACTGACTGACTGACTGACTGACTGACTGACTGACTGACTGACTGACTGACTGACTGACTGACTGACTGACTGACTGACTGACTGACTGACTGACTGACTGACTGACTGACTGACTGACTGACTGACTGACTGACTGACTGACTGACTGACTGACTGACTGACTGACTGACTGACTGACTGACTGACTGACTGACTGACTGACTGACTGACTGACTGACTGACTGACTGACTGACTGACTGACTGACTGACTGACTGACTGACTGACTGACTGACTGACTGACTGACTGACTGACTGACTGACTGACTGACTGACTGACTGACTGACTGACTGACTGACTGACTGACTGACTGACTGACTGACTGACTGACTGACTGACTGACTGACTGACTGACTGACTGACTGACTGACTGACTGACTGACTGACTGACTGACTGACTGACTGACTGACTGACTGACTGACTGACTGACTGACTGACTGACTGACTGACTGACTGACTGACTGACTGACTGACTGACTGACTGACTGACTGACTGACTGACTGACTGACTGACTGACTGACTGACTGACTGACTGACTGACTGACTGACTGACTGACTGACTGACTGACTGACTGACTGACTGACTGACTGACTGACTGACTGACTGA
Source organism: Aphrophora alni (assembly GCA_963513935.1). Lineage (NCBI taxonomy): Eukaryota > Metazoa > Arthropoda > Insecta > Hemiptera > Aphrophoridae > Aphrophora > Aphrophora alni. Next base: position 19,113 of record CAUPSG010000609.1, read on the forward strand.
CTGACTGACTGACTGACTGACTGACTGACTGACTGACTGACTGACTGACTGACTGACTGACTGACTGACTGACTGACTGACTGACTGACTGACTGACTGACTGACTGACTGACTGACTGACTGACTGACTGACTGACTGACTGACTGACTGACTGACTGACTGACTGACTGACTGACTGACTGACTGACTGACTGACTGACTGACTGACTGACTGACTGACTGACTGACTGACTGACTGACTGACTGACTGACTGACTGACTGACTGACTGACTGACTGACTGACTGACTGACTGACTGACTGACTGACTGACTGACTGACTGACTGACTGACTGACTGACTGACTGACTGACTGACTGACTGACTGACTGACTGACTGACTGACTGACTGACTGACTGACTGACTGACTGACTGACTGACTGACTGACTGACTGACTGACTGACTGACTGACTGACTGACTGACTGACTGACTGACTGACTGACTGACTGACTGACTGACTGACTGACTGACTGACTGACTGACTGACTGACTGACTGACTGACTGACTGACTGACTGACTGACTGACTGACTGACTGACTGACTGACTGACTGACTGACTGACTGACTGACTGACTGACTGACTGACTGACTGACTGACTGACTGACTGACTGACTGACTGACTGACTGACTGACTGACTGACTGACTGACTGACTGACTGACTGACTGACTGACTGACTGACTGACTGACTGACTGACTGACTGACTGACTGACTGACTGACTGACTGACTGACTGACTGACTGACTGACTGACTGACTGACTGACTGACTGACTGACTGACTGACTGACTGACTGACTGACTGACTGACTGACTGACTGACTGACTGACTGACTGACTGACTGACTGACTGACTGACTGACTGACTGACTGACTGACTGACTGACTGACTGACTGACTGACTGACTGACTGACTGACTGACTGACTGACTGACTGACTGACTGACTGACTGACTGACTGACTGACTGACTGACTGACTGACTGACTGACTGACTGACTGACTGACTGACTGACTGACTGACTGACTGACTGACTGACTGACTGACTGACTGACTGACTGACTGACTGACTGACTGACTGACTGACTGACTGACTGACTGACTGACTGACTGACTGACTGACTGACTGACTGACTGACTGACTGACTGACTGACTGACTGACTGACTGACTGACTGACTGACTGACTGACTGACTGACTGACTGACTGACTGACTGACTGACTGACTGACTGACTGACTGACTGACTGACTGACTGACTGACTGACTGACTGACTGACTGACTGACTGACTGACTGACTGACTGACTGACTGACTGACTGACTGACTGACTGACTGACTGACTGACTGACTGACTGACTGACTGACTGACTGACTGACTGACTGACTGACTGACTGACTGACTGACTGACTGACTGACTGACTGACTGACTGACTGACTGACTGACTGACTGACTGACTGACTGACTGACTGACTGACTGACTGACTGACTGACTGACTGACTGACTGACTGATGCTAGCTGACTGACTGACTGACTGACTGACTGACTGACTGACTGACTGACTGACTGACTGACTGACTGACTGACTGACTGACTGACTGACTGACTGACTGACTGACTGACTGACTGACTGACTGACTGACTGACTGACTGACTGACTGACTGACTGACTGACTGACTGACTGACTGACTGACTGACTGACTGACTGACTGACTGACTGACTGACTGACTGACTGACTGACTGACTGACTGACTGACTGACTGACTGACTGACTGACTGACTGACTGACTGACTGTGACTGACTGACTGACTGACTGACTGACTGACTGACTGACTGACTGACTGACTGACTGACTGACTGACTGACTGACTGACTGACTGACTGACTGACTGACTGACTGACTGACTGACTGACTGACTGACTGACTGACTGACTGACTGACTGACTGACTGACTGACTGACTGACTGACTGACTGACTGACTGACTGACTGACTGACTGACTGACTGACTGACTGACTGACTGACTGACTGACTGACTGACTGACTGACTGACTGACTGACTGACTGACTGACTGACTGACTGACTGACTGACTGACTGACTGACTGACTGACTGACTGACTGACTGACTGACTGACTGACTGACTGACTGACTGACTGACTGACTGACTGACTGACTGACTGACTGACTGACTGACTGACTGACTGACTGACTGACTGACTGACTGACTGACTGACTGACTGACTGACTGACTGACTGACTGACTGACTGACTGACTGACTGACTGACTGACTGACTGACTGACTGACTGACTGACTGACTGACTGACTGACTGACTGACTGACTGACTGACTGACTGACTGACTGACTGACTGACTGACTGACTGACTGACTGACTGACTGACTGACTGACTGACTGACTGACTGACTGACTGACTGACTGACTGACTGACTGACTGACTGACTGACTGACTGACTGACTGACTGACTGACTGACTGACTGACTGACTGACTGACTGACTGACTGACTGACTGACTGACTGACTGACTGACTGACTGACTGACTGACTGACTGACTGACTGACTGACTGACTGACTGACTGACTGACTGACTGACTGACTGACTGACTGACTGACTGACTGACTGACTGACTGACTGACTGACTGACTGACTGACTGACTGACTGACTGACTGACTGACTGACTGACTGACTGACTGACTGACTGACTGACTGACTGACTGACTGACTGACTGACTGACTGACTGACTGACTGACTGACTGACTGACTGACTGACTGACTGACTGACTGACTGACTGACTGACTGACTGACTGACTGACTGACTGACTGACTGACTGACTGACTGACTGACTGACTGACTGACTGACTGACTGACTGACTGACTGACTGACTGACTGACTGACTGACTGACTGACTGACTGACTGACTGACTGACTGACTGACTGACTGACTGACTGACTGACTGACTGACTGACTGACTGACTGACTGACTGACTGACTGACTGACTGACTGACTGACTGACTGACTGACTGACTGACTGACTGACTGACTGACTGACTGACTGACTGACTGACTGACTGACTGACTGACTGACTGACTGACTGACTGACTGACTGACTGACTGACTGACTGACTGACTGACTGACTGACTGACTGACTGACTGACTGACTGACTGACTGACTGACTGACTGACTGACTGACTGACTGACTGACTGACTGACTGACTGACTGACTGACTGACTGACTGACTGACTGACTGACTGACTGACTGACTGACTGACTGACTGACTGACTGACTGACTGACTGACTGACTGACTGACTGACTGACTGACTGACTGACTGACTGACTGACTGACTGACTGACTGACTGACTGACTGACTGACTGACTGACTGACTGACTGACTGACTGACTGACTGACTGACTGACTGACTGACTGACTGACTGACTGACTGACTGACTGACTGACTGACTGACTGACTGACTGACTGACTGACTGACTGACTGACTGACTGACTGACTGACTGACTGACTGACTGACTGACTGACTGACTGACTGACTGACTGACTGACTGACTGACTGACTGACTGACTGACTGACTGACTGACTGACTGACTGACTGACTGACTGACTGACTGACTGACTGACTGACTGACTGACTGACTGACTGACTGACTGACTGACTGACTGACTGACTGACTGACTGACTGACTGACTGACTGACTGACTGACTGACTGACTGACTGACTGACTGACTGACTGACTGACTGACTGACTGACTGACTGACTGACTGACTGACTGACTGACTGACTGACTGACTGACTGACTGACTGACTGACTGACTGACTGACTGACTGACTGACTGACTGACTGACTGACTGACTGACTGACTGACTGACTGACTGACTGACTGACTGACTGACTGACTGACTGACTGACTGACTGACTGACTGACTGACTGACTGACTGACTGACTGACTGACTGACTGACTGACTGACTGACTGACTGACTGACTGACTGACTGACTGACTGACTGACTGACTGACTGACTGACTGACTGACTGACTGACTGACTGACTGACTGACTGACTGACTGACTGACTGACTGACTGACTGACTGACTGACTGACTGACTGACTGACTGACTGACTGACTGACTGACTGACTGACTGACTGACTGACTGACTGACTGACTGACTGACTGACTGACTGACTGACTGACTGACTGACTGACTGACTGACTGACTGACTGACTGACTGACTGACTGACTGACTGACTGACTGACTGACTGACTGACTGACTGACTGACTGACTGACTGACTGACTGACTGACTGACTGACTGACTGACTGACTGACTGACTGACTGACTGACTGACTGACTGACTGACTGACTGACTGACTGACTGACTGACTGACTGACTGACTGACTGACTGACTGACTGACTGACTGACTGACTGACTGACTGACTGACTGACTGACTGACTGACTGACTGACTGACTGACTGACTGACTGACTGACTGACTGACTGACTGACTGACTGACTGACTGACTGACTGACTGACTGACTGACTGACTGACTGACTGACTGACTGACTGACTGACTGACTGACTGACTGACTGACTGACTGACTGACTGACTGACTGACTGACTGACTGACTGACTGACTGACTGACTGACTGACTGACTGACTGACTGACTGACTGACTGACTGACTGACTGACTGACTGACTGACTGACTGACTGACTGACTGACTGACTGACTGACTGACTGACTGACTGACTGACTGACTGACTGACTGACTGACTGACTGACTGACTGACTGACTGACTGACTGACTGACTGACTGACTGACTGACTGACTGACTGACTGACTGACTGACTGACTGACTGACTGACTGACTGACTGACTGACTGACTGACTGACTGACTGACTGACTGACTGACTGACTGACTGACTGACTGACTGACTGACTGACTGACTGACTGACTGACTGACTGACTGACTGACTGACTGACTGACTGACTGACTGACTGACTGACTGACTGACTGACTGACTGACTGACTGACTGACTGACTGACTGACTGACTGACTGACTGACTGACTGACTGACTGACTGACTGACTGACTGACTGACTGACTGACTGACTGACTGACTGACTGACTGACTGACTGACTGACTGACTGACTGACTGACTGACTGACTGACTGACTGACTGACTGACTGACTGACTGACTGACTGACTGACTGACTGACTGACTGACTGACTGACTGACTGACTGACTGACTGACTGACTGACTGACTGACTGACTGACTGACTGACTGACTGACTGACTGACTGACTGACTGACTGACTGACTGACTGACTGACTGACTGACTGACTGACTGACTGACTGACTGACTGACTGACTGACTGACTGACTGACTGACTGACTGACTGACTGACTGACTGACTGACTGACTGACTGACTGACTGACTGACTGACTGACTGACTGACTGACTGACTGACTGACTGACTGACTGACTGACTGACTGACTGACTGACTGACTGACTGACTGACTGACTGACTGACTGACTGACTGACTGACTGACTGACTGACTGACTGACTGACTGACTGACTGACTGACTGACTGACTGACTGACTGACTGACTGACTGACTGACTGACTGACTGACTGACTGACTGACTGACTGACTGACTGACTGACTGACTGACTGACTGACTGACTGACTGACTGACTGACTGACTGACTGACTGACTGACTGACTGACTGACTGACTGACTGACTGACTGACTGACTGACTGACTGACTGACTGACTGACTGACTGACTGACTGACTGACTGACTGACTGACTGACTGACTGACTGACTGACTGACTGACTGACTGACTGACTGACTGACTGACTGACTGACTGACTGACTGACTGACTGACTGACTGACTGACTGACTGACTGACTGACTGACTGACTGACTGACTGACTGACTGACTGACTGACTGACTGACTGACTGACTGACTGACTGACTGACTGACTGACTGACTGACTGACTGACTGACTGACTGACTGACTGACTGACTGACTGACTGACTGACTGACTGACTGACTGACTGACTGACTGACTGACTGACTGACTGACTGACTGACTGACTGACTGACTGACTGACTGACTGACTGACTGACTGACTGACTGACTGACTGACTGACTGACTGACTGACTGACTGACTGACTGACTGACTGACTGACTGACTGACTGACTGACTGACTGACTGACTGACTGACTGACTGACTGACTGACTGACTGACTGACTGACTGACTGACTGACTGACTGACTGACTGACTGACTGACTGACTGACTGACTGACTGACTGACTGACTGACTGACTGACTGACTGACTGACTGACTGACTGACTGACTGACTGACTGACTGACTGACTGACTGACTGACTGACTGACTGACTGACTGACTGACTGACTGACTGACTGACTGACTGACTGACTGACTGACTGACTGACTGACTGACTGACTGACTGACTGACTGACTGACTGACTGACTGACTGACTGACTGACTGACTGACTGACTGACTGACTGACTGACTGACTGACTGACTGACTGACTGACTGACTGACTGACTGACTGACTGACTGACTGACTGACTGACTGACTGACTGACTGACTGACTGACTGACTGACTGACTGACTGACTGACTGACTGACTGACTGACTGACTGACTGACTGACTGACTGACTGACTGACTGACTGACTGACTGACTGACTGACTGACTGACTGACTGACTGACTGACTGACTGACTGACTGACTGACTGACTGACTGACTGACTGACTGACTGACTGACTGACTGACTGACTGACTGACTGACTGACTGACTGACTGACTGACTGACTGACTGACTGACTGACTGACTGACTGACTGACTGACTGACTGACTGACTGACTGACTGACTGACTGACTGACTGACTGACTGACTGACTGACTGACTGACTGACTGACTGACTGACTGACTGACTGACTGACTGACTGACTGACTGACTGACTGACTGACTGACTGACTGACTGACTGACTGACTGACTGACTGACTGACTGACTGACTGACTGACTGACTGACTGACTGACTGACTGACTGACTGACTGACTGACTGACTGACTGACTGACTGACTGACTGACTGACTGACTGACTGACTGACTGACTGACTGACTGACTGACTGACTGACTGACTGACTGACTGACTGACTGACTGACTGACTGACTGACTGACTGACTGACTGACTGACTGACTGACTGACTGACTGACTGACTGACTGACTGACTGACTGACTGACTGACTGACTGACTGACTGACTGACTGACTGACTGACTGACTGACTGACTGACTGACTGACTGACTGACTGACTGACTGACTGACTGACTGACTGACTGACTGACTGACTGACTGACTGACTGACTGACTGACTGACTGACTGACTGACTGACTGACTGACTGACTGACTGACTGACTGACTGACTGACTGACTGACTGACTGACTGACTGACTGACTGACTGACTGACTGACTGACTGACTGACTGACTGACTGACTGACTGACTGACTGACTGACTGACTGACTGACTGACTGACTGACTGACTGACTGACTGACTGACTGACTGACTGACTGACTGACTGACTGACTGACTGACTGACTGACTGACTGACTGACTGACTGACTGACTGACTGACTGACTGACTGACTGACTGACTGACTGACTGACTGACTGACTGACTGACTGACTGACTGACTGACTGACTGACTGACTGACTGACTGACTGACTGACTGACTGACTGACTGACTGACTGACTGACTGACTGACTGACTGACTGACTGACTGACTGACTGACTGACTGACTGACTGACTGACTGACTGACTGACTGACTGACTGACTGACTGACTGACTGACTGACTGACTGACTGACTGACTGACTGACTGACTGACTGACTGACTGACTGACTGACTGACTGACTGACTGACTGACTGACTGACTGACTGATGAATACTGACTGACTGACTGACTGACTGACTGACTGACTGACTGACTGACTGACTGACTGACTGACTGACTGACTGACTGACTGACTGACTGACTGACTGACTGACTGACTGACTGACTGACTGACTGACTGACTGACTGACTGACTGACTGACTGACTGACTGACTGACTGACTGACTGACTGACTGACTGACTGACTGACTGACTGACTGACTGACTGACTGACTGACTGACTGACTGACT
>CAUPSG010000610.1:42500-45000 GCA_963513935.1 Aphrophora alni
CTGTTCTGTTTTTCTTTAAAAACAAACTTACTTAATTCATAAATAGAATCATTCATAAAATAACGGGACATCCTGTACATGACATCGGTAAGTGTGGCATATCAATGGATATGCCTTTACTCGAACTTTTTTTTTTTTTATCTCACATATATAATTTAATAAAGGTAAATAGGAATATTGGCAGTAAAAACGGTATTTTTTTTATATACGTAATAAACGTATAATTGAAAAAAACTGTCACATCAAAGATGAACTCGGTTGACTTCGAAGAAGGCAACATTCCACAGCTATAAGATTGAGTTACGACGCGTCAGCAATACGTGCCTAACTTCGCAACATATGGCACAAAGTACAAAGTACTTATCAACTGCAAAATATTTTGCAAACAAAATATATTTTGCAACGTATGGAAACGGTGTTGATGAACTCGCGGTGAACAAAACTGCTTACACGTATCCGAATACAAAGTCTGATCAAGCGTAGCATTAAAAAAAAATATATAGACTAATAATAATAATAGCTGACGGAGGCGTAATAAAATAAATTAAAACACTAGTGATTTTTTTAAATTTTCATATAATGACTTGTAAACGGAACTAGACTTACAGGAAGTCCTGTATAAATTAGGCCATGAAAAATGGAGATCTTATTATGTAATAGAGTAATAATGTCAATAACAACCAGGTAGGACAAAATTAAATAAATTTTTATCATTATAAAACCTAATGTAGAATAATAAATATTAATTGAAGCAAAGTATAATATAAACATTTCAAACCTAGTAATAGTCAATTCAGACGTAGCAGTGGAAGCCTGAAGCGATAAGAATTTCAGCTGACACAGCCTGAGGCTGACAGCTTGTTTGTTGTTACTGACTAGGCCTACATCAACATCTAGCTTCCATACAAGGTCCGGCATTTACAGTATTTCATTCACTAAACCTTGCACTTTAATAAAATTGGGATTGGACTTTTCATAATTAATCGGTTAGAGTACAAAATGGTCACAAATAATGATGACAATCTTTTTATTTAATACAAAATATATTATAAATTTTGATAGGTGAATCTGTACTGAGGAGGGGTTAGGTCTGGGTTGAACATGTTCTGTGGGCCGCATTGCAATGAGACTTAGGTATAGTCCTCGCTGAGTTCATACCTTCATTTAGCATGGCGTTTTGGACATGAACAGCTTAGATGTGATCCGTTTTTTGGGATATAGTTCACCTAGATAATTTTTTTTTTGAAGAAAAAATAAAAACAATATTCTCAAATTATCTAATAAATATTAATTTTTTTTGTATACATATCCTCTAGAAATCAGAACAGTGAACGATTCTGACGGAGATTTTTTTTTAAAAAGTAAAACGTCTCTGAGGATATGTATTAAATAAATTAGAATAAGATAGTATGAATGAGAGATGTGAAATGTGAGTGTTTGTTAGTATGAGACAATTATTCCTATCACCTCGTAACCAATACGTACGGAAGTCTAAATGGGGTAGACGTTTACTTCCGAAAATTTCATATTTATAAGGGATCTTTTAAACATACGTTTAAAATAAGTTTTTAGAAAAAAACAAACATCACTATTATGGCCCAAAGGCAATGCCATGCGCATCTATTGTTTTCCTAGGCGCCTAAGCCGATTCTAAAATACTTTCTCTATTTTTTTCATACTTCCAGGCATCGATTTTTGGACTATTTTCGTGATAATTTAAGTATTGGATATGGTCAAAGACAAAAGTTTATGCGTTACGAGATGATATGAGAATATGAGTGATTGTAGATTGCATGAATGATAATTTGTAAGTTTAAAAACATAATGGCTTTGTTAAATAAAAGAAGTGGAAAAAATATGTGGTAAATATTAGTATTGATCGATTTATAAATAATGAATGAGGCTATAGTATCAAAGTTGAAGAATAAGGCTTTATAGGGTTTTTTTTTATAGGAAAGAAGTAATTAGTTGTATTAAGAGGTTATAATGATGATTTTTGTTTATGGTTATTTATGAAATGCTTCGATGAAATAATATGCTACGGGGATAATCTACGAGATATATATATATGATAAATAATGTTCTACGAGTTTATAAAGAAAAATAAATAACGACGATTCTACGGCAGGAACAAAGAGCTCTGCAAAAAAATAATAATAATTTTTTTACGACGAAATATATGACGATTTTTATAAATAAATAAAGTTTTGAGGTTAATACAACGAAGTTATGCATTTTGTGAAAGGCCTAAAAAAAGGAAAATTTTAACATGAGATACTATAGTTTAATGATTTTGAGTAAAATTGATGTAAAGCCATAGATAGTTTTTTTTTTCTTGAAAGAAGTAATATAATTTTTGTTGTAGTTAATAAATGGATATAGTTATAGCTAATTAAAAAAGATAGGAGAATATGAGTGATTGTAGATTTGCATAAATGATAATTTGTATGAATGGATAATTTAATTTAGCTATGTAAGTATATTAGGCTGCCGGAAAAAT
>CAUPSG010000611.1:0-13418 GCA_963513935.1 Aphrophora alni
TAATCCTCTACTGTATTTTTTTGTGTATCTGATGTACAACAATATGCGATTTTACTTTTACATCTCTCTATTTGATTTCTAATTTTCACAAGGCTTGTACAACAGGTTCATATGTTCGACAAATATATTCTAAAATCGTCCTAGAAGAACGACATATTTATTAAAAAAAGTTAATAAAGTAAAATGGTTCCTATTTATTTTTTAAATCAGTACCTTCAATGAAGTAATTCTGATGACACAACCAACATGAGTTGTAAATTTAGAAGTGTACCGATGTTAGTTTTAATGGTTTCAAAAAACTGAAAGAAACGTAAAGTCGCCAGCAAAACCTTAGAAATGTAGAAGTGATAAATGTTTTCTCTTGGCCTGGAATTTCAGATAATTTATCTTCTCCTAGGTGTGAACTTCTTTTTACTAATGTTGTAAGTCGCAAGATATCTCAGGGCGTATTATTTTATTTCTACAAACAAGATGACAATTTGTATTTATAAGTTGATACCGTTTATATACATAAACAATTTTGGAATGCAATATTTGCTATTAGAGAAGAAAGCTTTTACAAAATTTGAACTATTACGCTATATATATATATATATATATATATATATATATATATATATATATATATATATATATATATATATATTAAATTGATAGTAATATGGAGTCAAAATGACATTTTCATTCTAGTAATATATATGTAAAATATGTATAATTTACGGAAAATATGTCAATAATTTATAAAGTTAAGAAAATTACAGGTAATTTAATATATCTGTATACTACCACAGTAATTTTTAGGTATGGAATGTTTTGCACCATAAGCCGCAAACCAAAGCAATTTTAAAGTTCCTACAGATTTCCCAAACTTCAAAACTGTTTCTATTATTTACGTAAGTTAAATATATATATTTATTATATATATATATATATAACCTATATAATTATATAGGTTACTATTTGTTAAATAATATATTTATATCAAATCCCATCGATTGGGAAGTGCAACTTATGGTTATATTTTTGATCTTAAAAAATCATCCAGCTGAATGTTTATCGACTGTTTGGAGGACTTATTAACGAGTGGAATAGCTATACACAAATAAGTTTTATGTAGAAATATGTAAAGTTCTCGGTGAATTAAAATCGTTATGAACAAAATTTATAACTGAAGAATTGAAAAATAAATTTAACAAACGTATTAGGTAAACAAAAGTGTTTTTTATTCTAGGTAAACCGAATGAAGTCTTTCTTACAATAAAATTGATGAAATTAAAAATATCAGCTGTAGATTGAATTACCTGGAGACGAACATTTCTTTAGTGAATAATTCTACGCTCTTTAATCGAGTCTCATTAAGTGCATCGCTGTTTATAGTGAACATGTGAATTATCACGTAATATATATATATATATATATATATATATATATATATATATATATATATATATATATATATATATATATATCACTTATTTATAATATACTTTAACTTAATTATAGGAATTTTTTTAAAAGCCGCTTTAAAAAAATAAATATTTAAAATATTGTGTTATATGTTAAGAAAAAATATCCAATATAATCGGTTCTGTATTTAAGACGTTATAAAATACAATTTTATAGCCATCAATATTTATAAGTGTCAATTTAAAGGCTGCGATTCTTTAACTTAAATTTTACAAGTCTGTTTTGTATTAAACGTTTTCAAAATATTTTGTTTTTTTGTAAATTATTTACGATCGAATTAAAATGACACCATCTTATTAAAACTTGCTTTAAATGAAGTTGAAAAAATTGATAGTAAGGGATAATTTCTGTTAGGAAAGTTACTTACAGTATTGAAGAGGATGGAATCCTATTTAAAACTTTTAAGCAAATATATCAGAAGAAAAAATGAGGATACATACAGTTCAACGAGCATTAGTTAAAATGAAATGTTATATAATTTAAATATACATTTTTATCAATATTTAATATATATATATATATATATATCCCTCAATGTGAGACTTTTAATTAAAAGTAGATAAATTTTACTAATAGATGTACTTCAGTTCTCGTTTTTCTGATTTCATTCATCAAAACTTATCAAACCAGTGCCATACTTTCCTAGCAATTTCTGTTAAGATTTATTAGATACGTAGAGCAGATAATAAATTGTTTGGGATAATTTGTGATCACGGACTTGCTTCGTAAGGAAAACGTGTCTTGACTTTAAGAACACAACGAATGATAACGTACTAAGATAAGAAAATAGAGATTTAGAAACTTTCAGGTTGTGTTTGCAATAACAAAATATTATAATCATCTTTTAAAACACAGGTAAAGAAATAATTTACAAATTACCCTATTAATAATTTGCGTAAAATTAGTACACATTGTACATTGTATAACCCTATCTATTTATTTTTTTAAATAAATAATCTTTTCTTTCATTATCAATTTCATATAATGCAGTGCTACGTCGTCAAAATAGGAAATATTAATTAACAACTTTTTTAAATGTGTTTTATAATAAGTGAAGGAGGAGTTCATATTATCGTATCATAGCTTTTAATTTTTAATAAAACCGAAGATTGCTTCAATAACATTAAACCTCATATGTATTTGTTAAAATTTGAGATAACTAAAGAATATTTTCGTTAACGTATGTTGTTTAGTTTTAACCTCATACAGTAATTGAATTTAATAATACTGTTTATGATATACGGTTGAATGATAAATAATATTAAGAGTTTATCAAGAATAAGAAAAAATTCTTATTGTCAAAAATCAAAAAAAAAAATGCAAAAACGTCATTGTATATGATGTTTATAAAAATAATACAAGTTTTATGTATAATAATAGTAAAAATAATAGTTTGATGTAGTGTTACTATTTTTGTTCATGGGTTTCTCTATCATTAAGTATTTCTAACTCAAATATTGAATTTTCAATCCACAATAAATTATGTAAATATAAGAAATTACATCCTATTTTAATTTCTTTTTTTTTTCAAATTTAAAAACACCTAATTTTATTAACTTGAAATAATCAGTTATTTAAATTCAATAAAGCCACTGATTATATTAATTTACAGCAATTGTAAATTACAGAATCTATCAGTAATAAAAGACTAAGAAAAATGGATAAGGATAAGGCCAATGAATCAGTTTGGATTTATCAGTAAGGAAGTTATCAGATATTTTACTGGTGTTCATGTATCTGTCAGTAATAGAACAAGTATTGGAGTAGTGTTCACGTATTTATTTATATTATAGCATTATACAAGTATCTTAAGAGAACAGGTATTAGACCACTGTGGACTTTGCTAGTAAGTGAATGAAAATTTCAGGTAGAGTGTATCTATCTGTCGGTAGGTGAACATATATGGGAGCATTGTGCACTCATCTGTTAGTAGAGAACAGGTTATGGAGAAATTTGTACGTATCTCTCAGTAAGTGAATAGGTTTAATTTAAATTTGTTTTGTAAGATAGAATCGCAGAATGTTTTTGATGTTTTTTAATGTCTAAATGTTGCAATGACGAAGGAAAATATCGTCTAATCTCTAGAAACTCGGTTTTGGTGATTTACCTTAAGGGATTAGATTAGAATAATAATTATTATTCTACAATTACTAGACTTATGTTGTCACTATCAAAATGAATCTAGGTGAATCAGAAGAGTAACATCGATATACAGTAGATGTTAATAACATCAAAATAACGGGGGTTATTACTATTTATTACTATTAATATTTTAAAAATTTGTAAATTGGTCCAATTTATTTCTTTTATCCCGCAGAAAGCAAGTAATTCATTGCATGATTTTTTTGATTTTTTATTTTATTTTTTTATTTTTTACTTTTTGTATTGTAAAATATTATAAGCTATTTTAGATAGATGAGTAAATTTTCTTTTTACCGCTTATTGACTTAAATAAATTATTATCTTATTTCGTTCAATGTTCGATTTAAAGATTCCTAGAAGTAAGATATATAACCAAAATTCAGTAGGGTATTACCTGACTTATAAGAAGGAAGCGACCTCTCAATTTTAATTTGCTGCTATAATTTTCTATGTTTAAAAATTATTTTACAACTTGTTTATTTTTATTCATTTGAAGCTCACTTTTTGTATCTGAAGGAATATTTTGAAAGCCAATATCGACTATTAATAATTATTATAATAAACAATAAAGAACAATTTATTAGATGCTAAGCGTGAACGAATATGTAAACAATAATATTATATAACACAATTATAATTATGAACAATCATCTTTCAAGGCTATTATTAATTTCAATAAAGAATATGTTCAATAAAACTTTGTTTATTACTAATGTGAACATTTATGTTTTAGCTGCAAACGTTCTTGTCTTTACAATCTGACTGAATAATTATTTTGAATAATCCGGTAAATATTGATCAACAAAAACAAGACGACGAAGTTGCACATAAAAATATTTGTGATTTCATAAACATATTTGTAGTTGACTATACCATCAAACAAATTTTAAATAGACACAAATCATTAATGTTGAATATATTTTATTTAGTGACATTTTTCGTATTTAACGTATACTGAAAGATAAGATAAATACATTTTTCATTATCACCCTAGCCTTAACTAATTTAACTTGTCCTATCAAAACTAAACTAACTTCCTAAGTTACCCTTACATGACCTAACTTAACTAATACTATCCAAACACATATTATCTTATCCTACCCAAACCTAACCTAACTTGTCATTACCTAACATAAATAAACGAAACACTGTTTGGATGAACGTCATCCGATTAGGAAGCATTAAATTTGTAAAATCTATTAAAAACTTGTTTGACATTGATGGAATTACTTACTTCGTGAAATGGTAAATGCAACGTCGGATATACTTCATAACAATTTTTTTCGGGAATTTCACATTAGCTAGGTCAGTAATTCTATTAGGAAGAGTGCTGTTAATTCAACTATCGTAACCAACTGAAATGCATTATTGTTATAAATACAAGTCTAGAAGTGTGATAGTATTTGAGATAGATATTATGCAAACTTTTTCAGTCCCTAAACTCTAGGGAAATTTTAATTCAATACAAATTAATCATAATATATGATACTTTTTAACATTTTTCATGGTTGCTCGAAGCGAGGAAAGGAAAACCAAGCAGATTAATAAAATTAATTTTAGTGGTTTTTGTTGTATATGTACCTTAATAATGCGAATAAAATAACAAAATATATAGTAATTTATATTGTATATGTAATTTAGTTGTAATTTATTTCATTTAACATTTTGTTAGTTAAGTCTTGAAATAGAGAGAAATAATTATAAAAGAATTAAATTATACATAATTTACTTATCGGTGGTTTTTATTCGTTCTATGATATATCAGGTTGCATGAGTATAACTTATTTTTGGCTTTTTAAAAATGAAAACTGGTTTTATTAGTTTTAATCATCTTAAACACAAATAAAGAACAACGACTACAGCATAATAATTGCAATAATTATTATTTAGTTTAATCTATTAAATGACCAAGTGAGCCTAGCATAGCTTATAAGGCAAAGAGTAATGACCTTCAATGAATATATCTCAACGTATCCGGCCACCTTTGTTTTAAAGTTGATACTAGTAAATGTAAAGCCCAATAAATCAAATCACCCCTTCATCACTTTGTCCACCACATAATCAAGGCATCTTTTAACCATTCAATTCCGGTGACATTCACGGGCGGTGTATAAAATTAAACTGTATTTTATTTCTAATAGTATGATATTTTTTACGCTCCCCACTTTTTCTCAGACTTTGCCAAGTGATGCTTTCTTCAAGTAAATTTTCAGAAGTCCTTTCTATCTTCTCTATCCAGTTTCCGTCGATTAAAATGAAATTCTTCTTCAATTATATATTTTGGCAATAACGACAAAATATTTATTTCGATATTTGTCAGAGTTCGTACTAACTTCGCGTCAACAACCTGTGTTCGGATTTAGTGACGTGTTCCCTAAGGCCGAACCTTCTTTTGGTAATCGAATGTACCCCGAGAAATACTAGAACACTAACAAATTTTTCCCGACGAGTTTCCGTTTACAGTCTTCAGAGAAATGTAGTTTCAACCTTGAACCCAATACAAGACTTCTCCATCCAACCTGGTTCCAAATTGGTCGTCAAAATTTAGGCCTCCCACGGTGACCAACTTTTACATAATTTTCTGTTTAGTTTTTTCTTTTCTTTTAATTGGTTATACCTCTTAGCTACTGCATTTGTGAACTCCCTTATGGCTTCTCTAATCACTCTGACTGTCACTATTGTTTTTTTCTTATTTTTCCTTTTATTTTA
This sequence comes from Aphrophora alni, assembly GCA_963513935.1. Lineage (NCBI taxonomy): Eukaryota > Metazoa > Arthropoda > Insecta > Hemiptera > Aphrophoridae > Aphrophora > Aphrophora alni. Next base: position 6,319 of record CAUPSG010000611.1, read on the forward strand.
ATTTATTTAGGTAATTTATTTTACTGTATTATGCACAGTTGTTGGCAGGCCTCCCCCACTTCATCCATTACGCTTCATCCTCGCTCGGTCATCTGAATCCTGCGAGAACATGAAATTCAACATTATGACCTTCAATTTCTTCAACTAGCCATAACTCACGATCGCTTCGCTCAATCTTCGTTTGGATTCGCTCATTTTGAAGCTGTTTTCTTCCTGTTTATGGCCAATCTGTTTTTAAACCTGTGCGACCGTCCTTACCGGAGTATGGTGATTGCAAGATTTTGTTAGGTTTCAATATTTATCTTTTTTAATTTTGAAAACCTTTAAAATTTTATTTTGGAAGTCTCAAAACCGTTCCCTCTTCTTCCTTGCTTGATTGGTTCCCGAGTTATGACACTTTTTCCCTAATTGGTACTCTTTCTCTTTTTTATTTTATTATGCTCAATAATTATTACTTTATATTTATTTATTAGATTAATTTTGTTTTACTAAACTTTTTCGTTTTACTCCTCTTTCTTCCTTTTATAATTCTTTAACTATTTATTTTACAGTTTTGGTTCCTTATTATTATTTGTTCTACTTTACTTACTCTACAAAATGACGTTATCCATATATCTAAATTAAAACTTTTAAAATTTGGGCTCTTATGGAGCTTTTCAAGTCGTGACATGAAAGCCCAGACTCTCCGGTGCATACAATCTTGCTTTGCTGGTAGCCTTGGTTATTACATTATATTTCCCTATATCTATTAACTAGAATTATTCCTTTTTTGAATTCAACTTATTTGTTATTTTGGCTTAAATTTTAGAATTTTGGATTTATTCAACATTCTTCCTTGAGTTCGGTTTTTAGACCGTCTTAATATACACTCACACACTTTGCGATTGGTTTTAACCTTGTGCTTCTTTGCCTGGCTCCTCTTCTTTAACTCCATCTGAAAATACTGTTTAATTATGTAGGACCTTCTTGGCTAATCTAGAAGAGGTTTTCATTAAATTAGAACTAAATTAATAGGACAATATCTAAATTGTCTATAGGTAAACTGGTTCCATATTATACATTTTTATTCCTAAATAAATATAGATCCATATTACAATATGTTAATAAGAGTTAGATATTTACTTAATTAATTGGAAACCCACACCATTTTTCTATTTGCCAAATTTTGCGCGGGATTATATTTACGGGAGCGTACATATGGCCCATATGGGATATGTGCTCTGGACTACTTTGCTAACTCGTAGTACGCAGTCTAAATGAGCTTTTCTACAAAGTTCCTCGGACTTATGCCTAAATATCTCTCAAAAATCGGCTATATTATAACTTCAAAATGTTTTACTTTCAAAATGATACATATATTTCTTCCATAACATAAAATGTTCATGTATCTGTAATATTACCTAATTCTAGTGTTTGAAATAAACGGCAATAACTACGTTAAAATATCGCCTCTTGGTACTCAAGAACAACTTTGATAGCAAACTAATCACAAATATTAAGTCCATAATTTATGGGGAAAATATAATATATTATAATGATCTGTTATGAAAAATGTATTTTCTCAAAATCACCTATACCAATTTTTGTAAAATAATTTATTAGGATCCTAAGATTAATAACATAAACTTAGGGTAAAACATATAATATTATAGAAGAAGTTAAGGAACAAATTTCAAAAAAACTAAGACTTTATTTAGTCTTGCAATAATATTTTGATTAATACGAGTTTATTACACAAATGAACCTAGTTTACACCTGATTTAATTATATATGCTTAAATATTGTTGTAAATAAACTGTAAAAACGAAGACAGAATTCGTTGTTGATATTCACCTTTGTTACTATTTACAACTAAAATAAAATCATAACGTGAGGTTTTGTTAGGTTAGCGTATACATTGTGAATTGGTGTTGAGTGAAAGTATGTGCAATCGTTATAATTAGGGAGGTATGAAAATGTGGATCTGTGTTTATTGTAGTTGATATTTGATTACACGTTGTCCTGAATATCCTTCCTCTCTGCCGAGTGTATTTTTTTAAATGTATTTTATTTATTTTTAAAAAATTTACCATTTTTAACAACAGTATAAAATAACTGTAAGTAGACAAAATAATTATATAATGAATAAAATAGATTAATTTTGTTTTTAAATTAACTTTTAGTTTAAAAGTTCAACATATGTTCTTATTAACCCTTGATTACTTTTCTTAGTTTATTGTTACGTGATCAGTTTTCATTCGTAAATTTTGCTACATTCTGTTTTTATTTTTATTATTATTTTTTAAACTTTACTTTAGTGTTGACTATTTTTTTATTAAATCCTTTATTGTTTTTAAGTGTTTATAAACATATTTAACAATGAATTCCTACATATTTTAACTGTAAAACAAATTTATTTTACCTTCACTACAAGTACGTTAATAAAAAAAAAATCTATCTGGAAAAAATCGAATAAAATATAAATATTATTTTATTTGAAAAATTAATCGGATATTCATAAAACACATCATTTTTAAGTGTTTAGTTTATATAAAAAGAGAAAAATGATTTACAATAAGTTGATTAGGTAGAATGCAAAAAATACCAAAATTAGAGTCCTGTCTTCACCGAGAATCACATTCCTTGCACTGATTAATATACACTTAGTAGCTAAATCAAACACTTTGAACTCTAAAATCACTATTTACACAATAAATTATTTACAACAATAAAAAACTAACAATATAAAAACAATAATTTACAAAAAATATTCAAACACATAATACTTAAAACTTTCGAAAACACGATTTTTTCGTAAAATATACGACGCGAGCTTGAGTACAGCGATAACGGTTCAACCTTGAGTTTAGCCGAAGAGACACTGACTGGTCTCTATTCACAATGGCGGAAAGGTAAACAAAAAGACAGAGCGTGTCCGCCTTTGGTCTACGAGTTCTCCTAATTTTACAAAGGGCGGGTCGTAATTTTTACGAATGAGTAGTGTTCTAGGGTTGCATACAATATATTGTTTGATGTAGGGTTGTCATGCAAGATATAGATGAAGAATTGAGGACGGGTGTAAGAAAACTATTAGTAAGAAAATATGCTTTGGTCGTTTCCATGATAGATTTCGTAAACTTGATAATTTACTTCATTCGAAAATCTCATTTGTTCCACGAAAAATATTATACGATATTATCATCGTTTATATGTGATATTAGTCAAGAAATTAATCATATATACAAAACATATATAATTGCCTAAAAACGAAAATGAACAACACAAGTTGTTAAACGTAGAAATAAGATGCTAAATATTCGTTTAAAATTTAATACAAATTTTAGAACGCATTAGATTTTTACCAACAAAATCTGCCATGTAAATTAATTTGCGAAGAAATGTCAAAAATTATATTCTTCTTTCTCTCGTATACATTTTTATAGATATATTATTTGTGAGATGGGAAATTTTTTAGTTTTATGTGGTATGCGGGTTATGTTACTTGTTCGGTGGGACAGTCATTTCCTTTACGATCTGATTGAATCCTTGTTAGGAGTCTTTGATCCAGTAGAAACCATAGTTGACAACTGCGCTCAAACCAATTCTTAAAAATTCCGAAGATTAACCTTATAATCACTAGATTGCTCGGCAAGAGATCAAGAGATAGCAGACACGAAAACTCAAACTACGTTTAACAGTCTTCCTCCCATTTTGGTTTTGTAAAAAAAAAAAATAAAAATAAAAAAAAAATTTTAAAAAATTAAAACGTCGGCAGAATTGACGAGTGTTTTTAGTGAACTGTAATAAACCTAGTAGTCCGATTAACTGTTATTACGTTCTAGGCTAGTAATTTCCCAACATGCACAATGATACGGTAACAAAACCAAAATTTGCTTTATAAACTAGGTTCAGTGTTTCTAGAGTATTAAGTAAGTTAATTAATTATTAAAGCCCAATACTTATATAATTACAAACGTAAGAAATATAATTACGTTTATTAAATAATAATTAATTTTATGAAAGTTGTTTCCATATTGGATGGTTCATTTGAAAGTACAAAATGAAATGATTTACCATATTTAAGTGCTGATATATCCGCTGGCCTTACATGAAAATCTTATTTGGTGAGATAGGCTTGACGTAAATTTCGCCATTTCCCTTCTTCCAAAGCAAACACTAGCTATTGTAGGTAATTATGCCACCCTTGCTCTTCTTTACAGTTGGGGATAGTTTTATGAATATTGGATAGCACGAATATTTTTTATTAAAATGTATACCAATAACCCTCAATAACTTATATAATATATGTTTTTTATTTTGGAGAATAGATTGGAACATTGGTTGATAAAATGGTATGTTTAAATATTTGTAGATATAAAGTTTGGATTTTGATGAAAATGAATAATTCTATATATAATCTTATTCACTCGTTTTCTATATTCGTTCAATAGATAACGAGAATTGAACGTTGTCTAATACTTTTACATGCATAAATGATGACAAGTGTCTTAGTAAACTACATAAACTAAATGAGTAAATCATTATATCTATCATCTCAAAATCCAGTATAATAGCGATTGCTTACTCATATAGTTGGCAAAAGAGCTCGTTTATATGCAATTCTTATTTGTGAAATATACATTTCCATTTTCTTACCTCAGAAGAAAATAAATAATTTAAATACTACAATGAATGAAACTCCCAAATGTCTCTATTTAATGCTATTGAATCTGAATAACGACTTGGGCTAATGGATTTCTGAATATGGGTTTCCACGTTGTTACCATGTTTAGAGGCATACGTTTCTTGGATTGTTAATTTCGTAATTTGAAATAATTCTAATGGGATATTTTGATATGTATTTGTTAAAAAAATGAATGTCTAGCTTATAGCTTTATAGATCAAAAAAATAACTAAACTAGTAGTTGATTACGTTGATTTAAATATAAAACATTTTTAATCTGTTGTTTGTTACTCATGGGATGCTGGTAGCTGGGAACTGCAATATATTAACCTAATACCTATTTACACAAGATACAATTTAGAGACCGACGGACGTTTAACTGTTCAACGGTAAAATAACGGTAAAATATTATGTTATTGCGTTCCTAAGAAAATTTTACCGTTAATTTTAATTTTTCTTCATAATAGACCATAAAAAAACATAATAATTATACTAGTTTAATTTTTTTAAAGTAAAAATTGGAGTACAGTAATCAATATAATAATAAACCACCAGATATAATACTGTATATCTGCCTAATAAAAGTATACTAATTAGTGAATCGCCTAATGAAGCACCACTCTGATTGGATGATATATCTTATCTACATAGTGGTGCGATTGGTGGGTTATCTTTTCGGTTAAATTATATTTAAATTGTAGATTTATATTTTTGTTAAAACTTTCGCATGGTGATAACCTAGTATGTAAATGTACTTCAGGTAATTTAAAGGAATTAACTAAATAAAAATTATTGTCATAATTTGTTTCCAATATTTTAAAATTAATTTTTGTGTGAACTTATGGTTAAGGAAAAGGTTAATTACTATAGTTAAATTTACATCAATGCTAAAAGCTACTTGTACAACATTATGTAATACTATCTTTTACGATATCTGAAATTATTCCTACAAAAATTCAATAATGTAAACTCTTGTAAAAAGGACAAATATTTGATAAATAGATACATAAACAATCTAATTTTTAAAAGTTACTTATTTTTTTGGCGGTTGTTTCGTCCATTTTACAACGATTTATTTCAGACAAAATATCTCTTCATGTCACTTCTCTATCATATTAACAGAACCTACTATTAAATTAATGATGGATTAATTTCACTTGTTTATATGTTTAATGAATTTGGTCTTTAATGATAATGTGGTTTCCCCGTTAATCCTCTTATTTCAAATACAACACAAAATAACATTACAAAATATAATATTATGTACAATATAATATAATATAAGATATACAAATTAAATAAATTCCATTTATTCCCCACAGAAACTGGTTGCTCAAGCGCATGTGTAATGCATTTGATAGCAATATTTTAAAAGGTTTATATGATTGTATGTAAATAGTACTAAACACAAAGCATTTTCATTTCAATATTGACAACTCAACCACTTTTTTAGGGAATATAAGGCACTTACAAATAGTTCAAAATAAAACGTAATAAATTACATGTTATAATGAAACCTTGCCCTTTCAGAAGAAGATATAAATGAAAGATGTCTCTACTAAGATGTTTCCTAGAATCTATTAGATGATTATAGACAACTTATTAAATAATAATTTTCTTATATTACTCTTTTCAAACAAAATACATCTAACGATATTCAACTACTGAGAGCATTAAACTAAAATACAACTGCTACTATAATATATCATATTTTAAAAATTTTATTATAAGGTAACAATGTGGTTCCTGATTTTTTTATTGAATTTTATCTTAAATTTTAAATGATTAGACATGAGAATATTAAACCATGAATGAAAGGTAACTAAATATATTAAAAAACTAAATTATGTATATCAAAATAAAGATATATAGGAAAAGGAAAGTATTGCACTCTTGTATGAACTATAAATGATAATATATTGATTTTAATTTTGTTAGATCGTCTGTTTGTGCTTGTATTTAAAAATATTGTATAAGGTCGGGAGGTGATGAAACGGTTAGGTAAGAACTGTGTAACACTTGTGGATGGACATTAAAAACGACGACACAACGTTTTGTGAGGTTTAATTTTGGATTGACATTTAATGATTCATATAAAAACAGAGAGCCTGACTTATCCCTTAAAACACTGCGGTATTGTTCCCGTACGAAACCCATGAATATTTCCCTACACACACAGTCTTCGTGGAAATTTAACAAGAGAGAGAGAGAGAGAGAGAGAGAGAGAGAGAGAGAGAGAGAGAGAGAGAGAGAGAGAGAGAGAGAGAGAGAGAGAGAGAGAGAGAGAAAAGCGGTAGTTCCAATTGAGTTAACTTGACCTACAGTTGTAGTAAATATAGAAGTTCGTAGGATGTTAAGGATCCGTTTTTACATATCTTAAGGCCTTGTGCCTTAAGTTGTAGAAGAATTTGAGTACATGTAACAACTTCTTTAAAGA
>CAUPSG010000615.1:5000-12500 GCA_963513935.1 Aphrophora alni
GCTCACTACATTCAACCACATGCCTACCAATACCCAGCTCTCCTCCCCTTTTTGTCCAGGTCACCCCCAAGTACTTCACTTCTTTCACCATTCTCACTCTACCCTCACCCCATTTAACTACTGGCATTCTTCCCACATTCAATCTTCCTCTCAACAACATGCCCACCGTCTTGCTCACTGACATGCACATCTTAGCACTCACGCACCACTCATCCAGCATTCTCATCACTTTCTCACCTTTCCTCTCCAGCTCCTTCCTCGACTCCCCAGCCACCAACACCACACCATCATCTGCATACGCTATCATCCTGACTTCATCCCGATTCATCCTCAACACGCACTCATCAAACACCAACTTCCATACCTGCGGACCCAGCACCGAGCCTTGAGGACACCCCCTATTAACTCTCTTCCCCACTGACCATTTTCCCTCCCTAATCTCCACCCACCTACCCCTCAAGTAATCCCTTATCACTCTAAACGCATCCCCTCCTACCCCCCTTTTCCTTAAAATGTCCAGAACCCCAGGCCACCACACCCTGTCAAATGCACCCGTCATGTCTATAAAAATCCCCATTACATACCTCCCTGTCATGTCTCCTATTGTCCTCCTAAATTCCACTGTCGCAGTCTCCGTCGACCTCTTCCTCATAAACCCATGCTGCTGCATCGCGATCCCCCCATAAAAAACCCCTTCTAACTTACCCACAATTACCCTCTCAAAAACCTTCCCTAGCACTGACAACAGACAAACCGGTCTGTACGACTTTGCCACTCCCCTATCTTTTCCCTCTCCCTTAAGTAACACCCTTATCACCCCTCTCTTCCATCTATTAGGAAACACCCCAAATCTTAAACACCCATTAAACAGACTGACAACTAACCCCTTGATACACTCCCACCCTTCTTTTAACATTTCTCCCACTATCCCATCCATTCCCGGTGCCTTCCCATTTTTCAACCCCTTGACTATTCTCTCAACTTCACACACACTAACCCTACAACTTCCCCTCCCAGCCCCTTGACTCAGTACTGCCGCCCTTACCCTAACATGCTCCTCATTCTCCCCCTCATGCGTATCATCAACCACCAGTTCATCCAAAAGCTTTCTCCCAGCATCCACCCATCTCACAATCTCCTCTCCCCCAACCGCACACGCAACCTCACTGACTTTCATACTCCCAACCGCACATTTATAGGGTAGACTCCAGACATCCCTTCTCACCTCCTTCTCCACCAGCGTGTCCCAACTGGCTTTCCTCTTCTCCTTCATCTTCCTTCTATATTCCCTCCAGCTACTCCTGTAATCCCCAAGCTTCTTCTTCCTTTCCTCCTCCTCCCTCTCCCTCTTCCATTCCCTCCTCTTCCTCAGCACCTTCCTCTTCATCTCTTCCAGTTCCTCGTCCCACCAGCCATTTCCTTTTCCCTTTCCACCTATTCTGGGTATTGTTCCCTCACTCGCACGCCACAATCCCTCACTCAGCCTCCTCTCCAACTCAATCACATCCCTCTTACCATTCATTTCCCCATCCTTCAGCCCTACCACCAACCCCTCCAGTTTCTCTACATACAACCCCCACTTCGCTTTCTTCACATTCACCCTCCTTCTCCAATCACTCTTCCCATCCCCCCTCATTCTCTCCTTACTCCTCCCCTGAACTCGCACTTCCATACCTATAGCTCTGTGTGATCCCGTTACCCAGTCATCCAGTATCTCCCAATTCACCACTTCCATACCTTTCCCCCCAAACCCCAAACTAACATCAATAAACGTCCCCTGTTCCCCCCTTACAAAGGTGGGCCCACAACTCGCCACATTCAACACCCTCCATCTCCCTTCCTCGATTACATCCTCTAACATTCTTCCCCTCTCATTCGTTACCTCCCCACCCCATCTCACTGACTTCGCATTCGCATCCATACATATTAACACATTTTCCCCTTTTAGTTTCCTTCTTATCTCCCTTACCTTCTCGACATATCTTTCCATTCCCTCACTGAACTGACAATACATAGACACAACATACATTCTTCTCCCCCCATCCAATAACAACTCAACGCACACACAATTAGAATCACACAAACTCGTCACTTTCATCACACCAATATCCTTATTTAATACAACCACTGCTGCCCACGGCCTCTCACAACCCTCTACATACGCCACTCTTACATTTACCCCAAACCCCTTAACTTCCCCCCTATAAACATATGGCTCTTGCACTACTATTATATCCACTCTCTCATTCACAGCCTTCTGCCTGAGCTCCGAGATCACCCCCTTCGACCTGTCAGTATTACATTGAATAACTCTAATCATAATTAATTCTATTAGCCCATCTCCTCACTTCCCTTTGCTTAGTAGGACAGCCCCCCCAGCTCGCCGGATGATCATATTCCCTAAACCCCTCCCTGATACAATTTACACACCCCACATCTCTGTCCCCCACACTACATTTTACCACATGATGCCCTACCCTCCCACATCTCCCACAAGTTAAGTCCCCCCTACACCTATTAGCCGTATGCCCTAACCCGTTGCACTTCCCACACTGTGCTACCCCCTGATACTCACCCACCTTACAACTTCTCAACCCTAGATATACCCTCTTTACCTTCATGAACCTCCTATAAAACCTCCCCGAAACCCGTACAACCCAACTTCTCAGCCCATCTCCCACCCTTCCCCTGCTAAATATCGGCGTAACTTCTCTCTTTACCTCCTCCTCGCTAACTCCCTCAAATATCTCGTGATTCCTACCCATTAATGCCCCCACCAATTCCCCTAACTCCATTCTTCCATCTACATCATAGATTATAACCCTCGGTTCCACCCCCCTTGGCTCCCCATTTACCTTCAGTCCCTTTTCCTGAAAACCCCCCAGTTCTTTAATCTTGTCAATATCCCCCTTGTCGTGTCCCTCCACCACAAAATTCCTCCCCTCCTTCCTTAAGCTCCTTATCCTTACATCCCCCTTCTTTACATTCAAACACCCCTCAATTATTGTCCTTGCCTCCCCCCCTCTAATTTCCTTCGGCACCTCAATTACCACTTTAGGACCCCTATCTCTTTTCCCCTTCTTCACCACCTCAGCCCAACTCCCTTCTCCCTCTCTATCTACCTCCATACTCTCCCCTTCATTCCTCCTCATAACCTCCATTCTATTCACCACCTCACTCAACTCTCCTTTGATATCCTCCTTTACCCCCTTCAACTCTCTCACGACCTTCAACTCCTCCTCCACCCTTTTGTTCCCCTCTGTAAACTCTTTCCCCCAACCCCTTAATATTTCTCTCATTTCCTGTAACTGACCCTTCAGCCCCCCTACTTCTTCCCTTAACCCCCTATCCCCCTCTTGATTCCCTTTCACTTCCTCTCTCAATTTACCAATTTCCCTCTTCATCATTTCAAACCCCTTTTCCCAATTTCTACTCCCCTCATCGAACCTCCCCTTATAATATCCCACTTCCACCTCCTTCCTCTCCATCTCCCTTTTAATGTCCCCAATTAACCCCCCAATCCTATCCCTCGTCCCCACCCCAATCCTCCTCTTTTCCACCTCCTTTGCTACTACCTCCTGTAACTCTATAATAGCACTTCCCACTTCCCCCCTCTCTCTCCCTAAATCCCCTACATCACTTTCCCTTCTTCTTTTCTTTTCTGGACCACTTGTTGCTTCAACATCCTCCATTCCTTCTGGTTCACCCTCCTCTTCACTCACCACCTCCCCTCCACTCTCCTCTCCCTCTTCACTCGCTATCCTTCTTTGAACCCTCTTCTCTTCCTCCCTCGCCTCCTTTTCCAGCCTTTCCTTCTCTGCCGACAACTTCTGTACTGCCTTCCACGCCTCCTCCTGCTCCCTGTTCTTCTTCCTCAATTCCTCGTCAATACGGATTTGTTCCGGAGACCTGGACACCCTCCTCGCCTTCTTAAACTCCTCCATCAGTTCCTCTTCCGCCTTCTTTTTCACCTCCTCCGCCTTCTTCTTCTCCTCCTCCGCCTTTTTCTTCTGCGCTTCCTCCTGCACTTTTTTCGCCCTCTCTCTACTCTCCGCCTCTTCCTTCTTCTTTCTTTCCATTCCTGCTCCTCTCCTCCTCCACTACTCGACTTTTATTCTGCTTCTTTTGTCCGATTTGATTTCTTTTTCTCAATAACGTCCGTTATTTAACTGAACCCCGCACTTCCGAGTAAAATCCTTCAGCTCACCCTACTCCCCCTCTTCTCCTCTACAAATAACGAAAATCACCGTTAACAAAATCACTGTTAAAAAATAGCAGTGATTTGTAACCGTTAAGCTCCCTTAACTGTTATTTTTAACTGTTATTTATAACTGTTAAGCTAAGTAACTGCTACTATTAACTGCTACTTCTAACCTGTTATTGGAACCTTTTAGCTTCTTAATCAGTGATCATCGCCGGTCTCTTTTATTTTTGCCCCGACTATTTCTTAAACTTTATAAAGTCAAAGGTCTATACCTACTCGAACCCGACTATTTTCCTCTCCTTACTGAAGTTACACACGCTAACTTGCGCCACTAAGCCTATTTTTTTAATAACTACTTGGTCCCTATCTTAGCACATTGAATTATAGCCTAAAACTACAGTATCTCCTAAACTATACGACCGAATTAGGGAAACTTTTTTGTTCTGTATAAAGCACGGTCCCCTCTACCTGCCTGTTAACTTTCAGGTCCCTACCTCAACTATAACTATTCCAAAACTCAAAACTTTATCCTCTAACCTACTTAACCCCCAAATTCACAAAATTAAAATAATTCCCTAAAACGTCTCCAAAGTTCCTAAAAATGCTAATAACTTAATCCTATAGTCCTATTTACTGTAAATATATAAAAAATCAGGAGGGCTACGCCCCCTAGGGCAATCTTAACTCTAACTTAACCTAACGGAACTATCCACAGTTTATAGAAACACAAAAATACTTATATATTCAACAATTACTCACCGATTTTAACAATTCAAACTCTCAAACGTTCATAAACAACACACGCACAAAACACAATACTCCAAACAACTCAAATCGCCCTCTAACCACTTCAAAAAACACTTTAAACACACCTTACTGTACAACTCAACTTTACAGTATGGAAGCTAAACAGTAGATCCAGTAGATAGGGACAGCGGGAATCTCGTTAATCCATTCATGCGCGTCACTAATTAGATGACGAGGCATTTGGCTACCTTAAGAGAGTCATAGTTACTCCCGCCGTTTACCCGCGCTTGCTTGAATTTCTTCACGTTGACATTCAGAGCACTGGGCAGAAATCACATTGCGTCAGCACCCTCTGGGGCCATCGCAATGCTTTGTTTTAATTAGACAGTCGGATTCCCCCGGTCCGTGCCAGTTCTGAGTTGATCGTTGAATGGCGGCCGAAGAGGTAGGAGACTCGTCCTTCGGGGCCACCGGAGTGGTTCCCGCGACCGACAGTCAACACCTCGCAGCAAGGAAGATCCGCGGGAGGCCAAGGCACGGGACCGAGCTCAGATCCTGGGTTTCGTCAGCAAGCTGACTTACCCCGTTCACCTCGCCCAGGCCCGGCACGTTGGCACAAACCCGCTTCCCGACCAAGCCCGACACGCCCCGATCCTCAGAGCCAATCCTTTTTCCGAAGTTACGGATCAAGTTTGCCGACTTCCCTTACCTACATTATTCTATCGACTAGAGGCTCTTAACCTTGGAGACCTGCTGCGGATATGGGTACGATCCGGCGCGGACATTCCGCGTAGCCCTCTCCCGGATTTTCAAGGTCCGAGGGGAAGATCCGGACACCGCCGCAACTGCGGTGCTCTTCGCGTTCCAAACCCTATCTCCCTGCAATAGGCTTCCAGGGAACTCGAACGCTTATAGAGAAAAGAAAACTCTCTCCGGACCTCCCGCCGGCGTCTCCGGGTCTCTTCGGGTTACCCCGTCGAGCTCTCGGATGAGGGCCCGCTTAGGAACGGTTCCGCAGCCGGGTTCCGGAATAGGAACCGGATTCCCTTTCGCCCCGTGGGTCGCCATCCATATCAAGCGTGCCTAAATATTGGGCTGCGCTGTCAACTTCAACGGCTCCCCATCGACATAGGATTTCTCCTAGGGCTTAGGATCGACTGACTCTTGTGCAACAGCTGTTCACAAGAAACCCTTCTCCACGTCAGTCCTCCAGGTCCTCGCTGGAGTATTTGCTACTACCACCAAGATCTGCGCCGACGATGGCTCCAGGCAGGCTCACGCCCAGACCCTTCTGCGCACATCGTCGCGACCCTCTTACTCGTCAAGGCATCACGGCCCGGCACCCGCGAAGGTGCCGCCCCCTGTACCGTTGACGGCCGAGTATAGGCACGACGCTACAGCGCCATCCATTTTCAGGGCTAGTTGCTTCGGCAGGTGAGTTGTTACACACTCCTTAGCGGATCCCGACTTCCATGGTCACCGTCCTGCTGTCTTAAGCAACCAACGCCTTTCATGGTTTCCCATGAGCGTCGTTTAGGCGCCTTAACTCGGCGTTTGGTTCATCCCACAGCGCCAGTTCTGCTTACCAAAATTGGCCCACTTGGTACTCTGGATCCGAAACTCCGGCATCATTTACCAATGTCCAAGAATGCCGGAGATCTCACCCATTTAAAGTTTGAGAATAGGTTGAGGTCGTTTCGGCCCCAAGGCCTCTAATCATTCGCTTTACCGCATGAGATTCGTTTTCCCTGAGCACCAGCTATCCTGAGGGAAACTTCAGAGGGAACCAGCTACTAGATGGTTCGATTGGTCTTTCGCCCCTATACCCAGCTCCGACGATCGATTTGCACGTCAGAATCGCTACGGACCTCCATCAGGGTTTCCCCTGACTTCGTCCTGGCCAGGCATAGTTCACCATCTTTCGGGTCCCAACGTGTACGCTCTGGGTGCGCCTCGTCTCGCAATGAGAATGAGACGCCCCGGGAGTGCGGAGCGCCGCCTATTGGGCAGACACGCTCATCCTCCCTAGGTTGAAAAAAGCTACAGCTTTCAATTTCATTGCGCCTTTAGGTTTTTCACCCAATGACTCGCGCACATGTTAGACTCCTTGGTCCGTGTTTCAAGACGGGTCGGATAAGTACCCAAAGCTGAAGCGTCGCAGTCTGGTGTTTAGAAACCACACCGGTCCGAGGACATGGCACGCTAACAGCGGATCGGCAGGGGAGTCGGACCATAAGGGCCGAGCTCACCGAGACGCGATAACGCTTGCGACCAGCCAAGGGCGCCTTTCGGCGGTTCAACACCTGCATACTTTACCGTCGGGCGTTCGGCCGGGGCACCCGGTGTCCGGACGGTAACGCACAGGACCGAAGCCCAATGCGACCGCCGGTCTCCATCCAGGGCCGTAGGCCGCAACCCAACGGGTCGCGACGTCCTACTGAGGGAGAAATGCGGCCCCCCGCTTCCTCTTACCGTCATAAACCAAGCCAACAGTCCATTCTCACCGCTCGTACAAGTACGGAAAGATCGAATGTGTGGTTAGTCTGGCA
>CAUPSG010000615.1:15000-24074 GCA_963513935.1 Aphrophora alni
AACTTTCGTTCTTGATTAACGAGAACATACTTGGCAAATGCTTTCGCTTAGGTTCGTCTTGCGACGATCCAAGAATTTCACCTCTAACGTCGCAATACGAATGCCCCCGCCTGTCCCTATTAATCATTACCTCGGGTTCCGAAAACCAACAAAATAGAACCGAGGTCCTATTCCATTATTCCATGCACACAGTATTCAGGCGGACACCAGCCTGCTTTAAGCACTCTAATTTGTTCAAAGTAAACGTGCCGGCCCACCTCGACACTCGGTGAAGAGCACCGTGGCGGGATTGGACCGGCGGCCGGAACTATTCGACCTGCTTCAGACACGAAGTCTTTACGCAAGCCGAGAGCCCGGACCGCCACCGGCAGGACGTTCCACAGGACATGCCAGTTAACACCGACGGGCGGCGAACCGACAGCGTGGAACACAGGTCCAACTACGAGCTTTTTAACCGCAACAACTTTAATATACGCTATTGGAGCTGGAATTACCGCGGCTGCTGGCACCAGACTTGCCCTCCAATTGGTACTCGTTAAAGGATTTAAAGTGTACTCATTCCGATTACGGGGCCTCGGATGAGTCCCGTATCGTTATTTTTCGTCACTACCTCCCCGTGCCGGGAGTGGGTAATTTGCGCGCCTGCTGCCTTCCTTGGATGTGGTAGCCGTTTCTCAGGCTCCCTCTCCGGAATCGAACCCTGATTCCCCGTTACCCGTTACAACCATGGTAGGCGCAGAATCTACCATCGACAGTTGATAAGTCAGACATTTGAAAGATGCGTCGCCGGTACTAGGACCGTGCGATCAGCTGAAAGTTATTCAGAGTCACCAAGGATAACGGGCCCGGCAAGCCGGGCACCGATTGGTTTTGATCTAATAAAAGCGTCCCTTCCATCTCTGGTCGGGACTCTGTTTGCATGTATTAGCTCTAGAATTACCACAGTTATCCAAGTAAGGGATTGTACGATCTAAGGAACCATAACTGATTTAATGAGCCTTTTGCGGTTTCACCTTAATGTGGCTCGTACTGAGACTTGCATGGCTTAATCTTTGAGACAAGCATATGACTACTGGCAGGATCAACCAGGGAGCAGTTGACTCTTCTGAGAGCTGCTCGGACCCGAGGGTCCAACGTCCCCCTACCCTGTTACGAACTCGCAAACCGTAGTCGGCGGGTCGCACACGGCGGGGACACTATTCACCGTGCCTAGGACTAGCACAACTTGGTCTGTTACCTAGCTTGATGCCATTTCAATCTCCATCTATTATTAGAGGAGCGAAATACATTAAACTGTAACAGACAACGCACATTCAACAGAACAGAAATATACACAGACTCTATTGTTATGGCTATTGGGTTTTGAAAACCTTCTGCCTTATTTGAGACATATTAACTATCTTACTTTTTATTGCTCACCCGGGGTTTAAGCGTTCTCCTTCAACCGTCCTGCGGAGGGCGCAGGGCTTGACCCGAACGCTTCTCCGAGGACGGTAGTGTATGTACCTGCCGCATAGAGAGCCGACGCTTTGGAGCGGCACTATCGCCATCCTAAAGCGCGCCCGCGGCAATGCTGTGAGTCGAACCCAAGGGTTCGAGGCTCGGCGCTCTGGGAGCACCGAGGTAAGCGGACAACGGCAGATACCGAACCTTCCTTGAACCGAACATCGGAGCACGATTAAAGTGCTCCCGTAAGGCAAGCTATCGTCTTCTATAGTGTGTTACAGTGGAAGACTACGTAGCTTAAGGAAGTAGTGATCAGATTTCGTGCCAATCGTTCGAAAGCTCATGCAAATGGAAAAATCGTCCCCAAAAAAGTGACGGGTCCGCAGGAGTCAATTAAGCCAACTACGATGCGTTCGCCTTTCGACCAAAGTCGTCCATTTTTGCGAACGCCCATGAGTGAGACTTACCAGCAGTCAGGCTATAAACGGTCAAATGCCAAGTGGGAACATCAACGGATGCCCGGCTGACACGAGTACACATGTACATCTCCCGTCATAGCTTGGTCCTGGCTTATCTACTCTTGGGCCCGTCGGGTTTGAGTGAGCTGACGAACGAGCGTCTCGCTTGACAAAATCACTGTCTAACGGGCGGTGTTTCGTCAGTCCGCCGTGCCTAACGTTCAAAATTAATCGACCGAGTAGTCCTCCCAGGGGAGGTGGTGCAGGCTTTGGCGGCAAACCAAGCAACAAACACCCTACTGGGTCGCTGAACAATACACGTGAGGGTCGAAAGTTTCCGCAGATTAGCGGGATAAACTATAGCGACCCCTTGCGTAAGCTCAGAAAGTTACGGCCGAAACCGTAAAAACATCCCATGCTCTCGAGAGGATTGTCCGAAGGCCCCAAACTTCAGTATCAACCTTGCCGGCAGAGGGGGATATCTCCACCTAGACTCAGGTATGCGGCTTGTTTGGGCAAAACGGTACTTTATCGAGAGCATAGTAGCCCCTATAGAAGCCAGCGCACTTACGATTTTTACCTCAAAAATATTTACTCCGCGAAACGGTGATCATCGGTCACTCACCGTGATCATCGGTCACTCGAAACTACAAAAATCGTTGGTTTTCCGATTTGGCCGTGATCATCGGTCTCTATATATATGAAAGTGATAGAAATAAACGTCAAAAGACATCATTGTACAAGCCCAGCCCGATTTTTCACCGTGATCATCGGTCACTCGAACTACAAAAATCGTTGGTTTTTCGATATAGGCCGTGATCATCGGTCTCTGTATATATGAAAGTGATAGAAATTAACGTCAAAAGTCATCATTGTACAAGCCCAGCCCGATTTTTCACCGTGATCATCGGTCACTCGAACTACAAAAATCGTTGGTTTTTCGATATAGGCCGTGATCATCGGTCTCTATATATATGAAAGTGATAGAAATAAACGTCAAAAGTCATCATTGTACAAGCCCAGCCCGATTTTGCACCGTGATCATCGGTCACTCGAACTACAAAAATCGTTGGTTTTTCGATATAGGCCGTGATCATCGGTCTCTATATATATGAAAGTGATAGAAATAAACGTCAAAAGACATTATTGTACGAGCCCAGCCCGATTTTTCACCGTGATCATCGGTCACTCGAAACTACAAAAATCGTTGGTTTTCCGATTTGGCCGTGATCATCGGTCTCTGTATATATGAAAGTGATAGAAATTAACGTCAAAAGTCATCATTGTACAAGCCCAGCCCGATTTTTCACCGTGATCATCGGTCACTCGAACTACAAAAATCGTTGGTTTTTCGATATAGGCCGTGATCATCGGTCTCTATATATATGAAAGTGATAGAAATAAACGTCAAAAGTCATCATTGTACAAGCCCAGCCCGATTTTGCACCGTGATCATCGGTCACTCGAACTACAAAAATCGTTGGTTTTTCGATATAGGCCGTGATCATCGGTCTCTATATATATGAAAGTGATAGAAATAAACGTCAAAAGACATTATTGTACGAGCCCAGCCCGATTTTTCACCGTGATCATCGGTCACTCGAAACTACAAAAATCGTTGGTTTTCCGATTTGGCCGTGATCATCGGTCTCTGTATATATGAAAGTGATAGAAATTAACGTCAAAAGTCATCATTGTACAAGCCCAGCCCGATTTTTCACCGTGATCATCGGTCACTCGAACTACAAAAATCGTTGGTTTTTCGATATAGGCCGTGATCATCGGTCTCTATATATATGAAAGTGATAGAAATAAACGTCAAAAGTCATCATTGTACAAGCCCAGCCCGATTTTGCACCGTGATCATCGGTCACTCGAACTACAAAAATCGTTGGTTTTTCGATATAGGCCGTGATCATCGGTCTCTATATATATGAAAGTGATAGAAATAAACGTCAAAAGACATTATTGTACGAGCCCAGCCCGATTTTTCACCGTGATCATCGGTCACTCGAAACTACAAAAATCGTTGGTTTTCCGATTTGGCCGTGATCATCGGTCTCTGTATATATGAAAGTGATAGAAATTAACGTCAAAAGTCATCATTGTACAAGCCCAGCCCGATTTTTCACCGTGATCATCGGTCACTCGAACTACAAAAATCGTTGGTTTTTCGATATAGGCCGTGATCATCGGTCTCTATATATATGAAAGTGATAGAAATAAACGTCAAAAGTCATCATTGTACAAGCCCAGCCCGATTTTGCACCGTGATCATCGGTCACTCGAACTACAAAAATCGTTGGTTTTTCGATATAGGCCGTGATCATCGGTCTCTATATATATGAAAGTGATAGAAATAAACGTCAAAAGACATTATTGTACGAGCCCAGCCCGATTTTTCACCGTGATCATCGGTCACTCGAAACTACAAAAATCGTTGGTTTTCCGATTTGGCCGTGATCATCGGTCTCTGTATATATGAAAGTGATAGAAATTAACGTCAAAAGTCATCATTGTACAAGCCCAGCCCGATTTTTCACCGTGATCATCGGTCACTCGAACTACAAAAATCGTTGGTTTTTCGATATAGGCCGTGATCATCGGTCTCTATATATATGAAAGTGATAGAAATAAACGTCAAAAGTCATCATTGTACAAGCCCAGCCCGATTTTGCACCGTGATCATCGGTCACTCGAACTACAAAAATCGTTGGTTTTTCGATATAGGCCGTGATCATCGGTCTCTATATATATGAAAGTGATAGAAATAAACGTCAAAAGACATTATTGTACGAGCCCAGCCCGATTTTTCACCGTGATCATCGGTCACTCGAAACTACAAAAATCGTTGGTTTTCCGATTTGGCCGTGATCATCGGTCTCTGTATATATGAAAGTGATAGAAATTAACGTCAAAAGTCATCATTGTACAAGCCCAGCCCGATTTTTCACCGTGATCATCGGTCACTCGAACTACAAAAATCGTTGGTTTTTCGATATAGGCCGTGATCATCGGTCTCTATATATATGAAAGTGATAGAAATAAACGTCAAAAGTCATCATTGTACAAGCCCAGCCCGATTTTGCACCGTGATCATCGGTCACTCGAACTACAAAAATCGTTGGTTTTTCGATATAGGCCGTGATCATCGGTCTCTATATATATGAAAGTGATAGAAATAAACGTCAAAAGACATTATTGTACGAGCCCAGCCCGATTTTTCACCGTGATCATCGGTCACTCGAAACTACAAAAATCGTTGGTTTTCCGATATAGGCCGTGATCATCGGTCTCTGTATATATGAAAGTGATAGAAATTAACGTCAAAAGTCATCATTGTACAAGCCCAGCCCGATTTTTCACCGTGATCATCGGTCACTCGAACTACAAAAATCGTTGGTTTTTCGATATAGGCCGTGATCATCGGTCTCTATATATATGAAAGTGATAGAAATAAACGTCAAAAGTCATCATTGTACAAGCCCAGCCCGATTTTGCACCGTGATCATCGGTCACTCGAAACTACAAAAATCGTTGGTTTTCCGATATAGGCCGTGATCATCGGTCTCTATATATATGAAAGTGATAGAAATAAACGTCAAAAGACATTATTGTACGAGCCCAGCCCGATTTTTCACCGTGATCATCGGTCACTCGAAACTACAAAAATCGTTGGTTTTCCGATATTGGCCGTGATCATCGGTCTCTGTATATATGAAAGTGATAGAAATTAACGTCAAAAGTCATCATTGTACAAGCCCAGCCCGATTTTTCACCGTGATCATCGGTCACTCGAACTACAAAAATCGTTGGTTTTTCGATATAGGCCGTGATCATCGGTCTCTATATATATGAAAGTGATAGAAATAAACGTCAAAAGTCATCATTGTACAAGCCCAGCCCGATTTTGCACCGTGATCATCGGTCACTCGAACTACAAAATCGTTGGTTTTTCGATATAGGCCGTGATCATCGGTCTCTATATATATGAAAGTGATAGAAATAAACGTCAAAAGACATTATTGTACGAGCCCAGCCCGATTTTCACCGTGATCATCGGTCACTCGAAACTACAAAAATCGTTGGTTTTCCGATTTGGCCGTGATCATCGGTCTCTATATATATGAAAGTGATAGAAATAAACGTCAAAAGACATCATTGTACAAGCCCAGCCCGATTTTTCACCGTGATCATCGGTCACTCGAACTACAAAAATCGTTGGTTTTTCGATATAGGCCGTGATCATCGGTCTCTGTATATATGAAAGTGATAGAAATTAACGTCAAAAGTCATCATTGTACAAGCCCAGCCCGATTTTTCACCGTGATCATCGGTCACTCGAACTACAAAAATCGTTGGTTTTTCGATATAGGCCGTGATCATCGGTCTCTATATATATGAAAGAGTGATAGAAATAAACGTCAAAAGACATTATTGTACGAGCCCAGCCCGATTTTTCACCGTGATCATCGGTCACTCGAAACTACAAAAATCGTTGGTTTTCCGATTTGGCCGTGATCATCGGTCTCTGTATATATGAAAGTGATAGAAATTAACGTCAAAAGTCATCATTGTACAAGCCCAGCCCGATTTTTCACCGTGATCATCGGTCACTCGAACTACAAAAATCGTTGGTTTTTCGATATAGGCCGTGATCATCGGTCTCTATATATATGAAAGTGATAGAAATAAACGTCAAAAGTCATCATTGTACAAGCCCAGCCCGATTTTGCACCGTGATCATCGGTCACTCGAACTACAAAAATCGTTGGTTTTTCGATATAGGCCGTGATCATCGGTCTCTATATATATGAAAGTGATAGAAATAAACGTCAAAAGACATTATTGTACGAGCCCAGCCCGATTTTTCACCGTGATCATCGGTCACTCGAAACTACAAAAATCGTTGGTTTTCCGATTTGGCCGTGATCATCGGTCTCTGTATATATGAAAGTGATAGAAATTAACGTCAAAAGTCATCATTGTACAAGCCCAGCCCGATTTTTCACCGTGATCATCGGTCACTCGAACTACAAAAATCGTTGGTTTTTCGATATAGGCCGTGATCATCGGTCTCTATATATATGAAAGTGATAGAAATAAACGTCAAAAGTCATCATTGTACAAGCCCAGCCCGATTTTGCACCGTGATCATCGGTCACTCGAACTACAAAAATCGTTGGTTTTTCGATATAGGCCGTGATCATCGGTCTCTATATATATGAAAGTGATAGAAATAAACGTCAAAAGACATTATTGTACGAGCCCAGCCCGATTTTTCACCGTGATCATCGGTCACTCGAAACTACAAAAATCGTTGGTTTTCCGATTTGGCCGTGATCATCGGTCTCTGTATATATGAAAGTGATAGAAATTAACGTCAAAAGTCATCATTGTACAAGCCCAGCCCGATTTTTCACCGTGATCATCGGTCACTCGAACTACAAAAATCGTTGGTTTTTCGATATAGGCCGTGATCATCGGTCTCTATATATATGAAAGTGATAGAAATAAACGTCAAAAGTCATCATTGTACAAGCCCAGCCCGATTTTGCACCGTGATCATCGGTCACTCGAACTACAAAAATCGTTGGTTTTTCGATATAGGCCGTGATCATCGGTCTCTATATATATGAAAGTGATAGAAATAAACGTCAAAAGACATTATTGTACGAGCCCAGCCCGATTTTTCACCGTGATCATCGGTCACTCGAAACTACAAAAATCGTTGGTTTTCCGATTTGGCCGTGATCATCGGTCTCTGTATATATGAAAGTGATAGAAATTAACGTCAAAAGTCATCATTGTACAAGCCCAGCCCGATTTTTCACCGTGATCATCGGTCACTCGAACTACAAAAATCGTTGGTTTTTCGATATAGGCCGTGATCATCGGTCTCTATATATATGAAAGTGATAGAAATAAACGTCAAAAGTCATCATTGTACAAGCCCAGCCCGATTTTGCACCGTGATCATCGGTCACTCGAACTACAAAAATCGTTGGTTTTTCGATATAGGCCGTGATCATCGGTCTCTATATATATGAAAGTGATAGAAATAAACGTCAAAAGACATTATTGTACGAGCCCAGCCCGATTTTTCACCGTGATCATCGGTCACTCGAAACTACAAAAATCGTTGGTTTTCCGATTTGGCCGTGATCATCGGTCTCTGTATATATGAAAGTGATAGAAATTAACGTCAAAAGTCATCATTGTACAAGCCCAGCCCGATTTTTCACCGTGATCATCGGTCACTCGAACTACAAAAATCGTTGGTTTTTCGATATAGGCCGTGATCATCGGTCTCTATATATATGAAAGTGATAGAAATAAACGTCAAAAGTCATCATTGTACAAGCCCAGCCCGATTTTGCACCGTGATCATCGGTCACTCGAACTACAAAAATCGTTGGTTTTTCGATATAGGCCGTGATCATCGGTCTCTATATATATGAAAGTGATAGAAATAAACGTCAAAAGACATTATTGTACGAGCCCAGCCCGATTTTTCACCGTGATCATCGGTCACTCGAAACTACAAAAATCGTTGGTTTTCCGATTTGGCCGTGATCATCGGTCTCTATATATATGAAAGTGATAGAAATAAACGTCAAAAGACATCATTGTACAAGCCCAGCCCGATTTTTCACCGTGATCATCGGTCACTCGAACTACAAAAATCGTTGGTTTTTCGATATAGGCCGTGATCATCGGTCTCTGTATATATGAAAGTGATAGAAATTAACGTCAAAAGTCATCATTGTACAAGCCCAGCCCGATTTTTCACCGTGATCATCGGTCACTCGAACTACAAAAATCGTTGGTTTTTCGATATAGGCCGTGATCATCGGTCTCTATATATATGAAAGTGATAGAAATAAACGTCAAAAGTCATCATTGTACAAGCCCAGCCCGATTTTGCACCGTGATCATCGGTCACTCGAACTACAAAAATCGTTGGTTTTTCGATATAGGCCGTGATCATCGGTCTCTATATATATGAAAGTGATAGAAATAAACGTCAAAAGACATTATTGTACGAGCCCAGCCCGATTTTTCACCGTGATCATCGGTCACTCGAAACTACAAAAATCGTTGGTTTTCCGATTTGGCCGTGATCATCGGTCTCTGTATATATGAAAGTGATAGAAATTAACGTCAAAA
>CAUPSG010000616.1:0-58000 GCA_963513935.1 Aphrophora alni
ATTATTTTACACTGCCAAGGCAATAGTACGCGCCTCGTGTCAGTTTAACTATTTAAGATTTAACAAATAACTAATACAATATAATCGAACTAACCCTACATTTAACATTATACATTATATTTTACATTAATATATAATTTCGTATAGGTCCTGGTTCATTACTTACAATTACGTTCCGGTGCTTATTAATATAAAAGGTTTCCCAAGCATCCATAGTATTTAATTTTGTAACATTCTTTAACAATATCGAATATCTAAACAATGTTTAGCCATAGCTGATTTATCAGGCCTATTATATCTGAAATGAGCAAAATGTTCCTTGGTTCTTGTTTTAATGCTCCGTGTTGTTTGTCCTACACATCTTTTCGGACACATTTCACAACGTAGGCCTATACAATAAATTCCTGATTTATCATGCTCCTGAATTTGGTCTTTTTGATTTCCCAAGATCTTGTAAAGATTATTTTCGGCAGACATTGCTAATAATTTAAATTTGCATGTTATTTTGTGCTTTTTCACAACATTTGACATTGGAGGAGCAAAAGCAGTTTTTACCCATCGTTTCCGAGGCTTAATACTAACAAGGACACTTCTTGCTTCCTTCATTTTCTTGAATTTTGCTTTTTTATTGTATTATCTATTATTTATTTAGGGTATCCATTAAAAATTAAATTTGGGTATTAGGAAAACTAAACTATGTGTAGGCGAAAAATGTAATTTCGGTAGATTTCAGTCAAAAAATGAAAATAGACAATCTACCGTTTTAAATTTATGTCAAACATTTAAGAAACTTGCTTTGCTTGTAGGCCTAACTATTGTTTGACTGAAATTTCGCCTTACTGCATTTTACTGTTTTATTTTCCACTTTAACAAATTATTCATGAGCTTTTTTTTTTACTGGATCAGTCATTAATCTCATATATTACCAAAATCTTAACGAAATCCGCTGAGCCGTTTATCATAAATTTATGTTTTTATAACGGCACAACGGGCGATTTTTTGGTGTTTACACTGACTCACGTTTTACAACTTTAGGGGAAATAACGACCTCTCTAGATATTTAAAAATTTCATTTAATTCCTTTTCAAACTATGTAAATGTTATTACAAACGTACACAAATAATTCATAAACATTGAGAAAAAAGAAAATATTGATTTTACAAAATATTCGAGGTTCCTTTTGAGGTTGGCCTGTAACTTAAATATTTGAACAATAGTTGGGGTTGTATACGTACACAGAAGATGGAAATATAAACACCAACGATATATATATATATATATATATATATATATATATATATATATATATATAATACATTATCAAAAATGATTGTGCCAGGTTTATTGGCATTAGAGCTACAACCACTGTAAATGTAATTGTTAGGGGTTTTTATATATCAATATAGTCTTGATATAGAAATGTTTCCACTAATGTGAACTTCACTTCATCATTCACGTTAAAAGGCCAAGTATGCTTTTGATGATCCAAGAGACTTTGACTTATGCGCTATCTCCAGTAACAAGAGAAATGAGAGTTATAATAAATTTGGGTCCATGTTACAAGTACTTTAAATGAGATTTTAATCTTTCGACCATCTAACCAAATACAAATTTCACAACAAAGACATAAAAGCTATTAACAAAAATAAGTCTAAAAAATAGCCAAACACATAAGTACACATGAGTATTTTAAAGGAAAAAAACTCATAACGGTACAGAATAAACTTTAAAACATGAAATAGTATGAAATGATAAAAGACTCAAAAAACAGAAAGAGGAATATTTGTTTTTAAAATATTGATAAAATAACACACAGAGAGACGGATAAAAGAAATCAATATAATTATGGAAAATGAAGTTATATTTGAATATCGATAAGACGACAAGCATTTTTCTTTTGTGAAGAAAACTTTGTACGGAACATACTGCCCAATTACGATCGTAGTATGAAGTGTGTATAGAGAAAACAGAAATCCACTTTGAATGTTTAAAACAAATAATTAATTGCTTTAGTTTTATGGATTGAATTATATAACCTATTACTTAAAATTCACGGTGTTGATATATTTTAATTGTTTATTTCATATTTTCTTTAATATTCGTTTATGTTTGATACAAGTACAAAATTACATATATTTTATGATCGTAATTTTATTTACTCCTGAATGTTTAAAAACCCATCCGGTAAGAATTATTAGTGCAGTGTCCTATGTCGTAAAGATTGAAATTTTACAAGAAATAAAAAGTTTTAATTATTTTAGCGAGTACTGTCCTAAATGAAATATGTTTCAATAAAACTAACATTATTCTAGATTAATCGAAACATTCGTTAAAGGATCCCATTAAGTCTAAATTTAAGTGTGGAAAACAGATTGACCTGCTTCAATCAGAATTTAATAAAATTTGGAAGTATAATAATTCAAATCAGTTTAACAAATTTCAAATAAATTAGACTACCAGTCTAAAAGATAAACTTTGAATAATCTGTTTGAAAAATTATTTTTTCAAAAGAAAAAATTTGCTATTAATAATTGTTACAATTAGCGTAATGCATTACACATTACTTTTGTTCTTTTACAAAATTATAACAATTTTGTTTCAAATTGTTTTTGAACTTAATTAGGCTACATAAATAACAAATGGACATAAATTTATTCATTGTCATAACTCACGTCTCAAATTGTCGGCGTATATTATAATGGTTTTAAATAAAACCTCTGTGCATTATTCAAAAGCTTATGTATATTTTGCATATATTATTTATTTATTGATTGTAAAATTCAATCCAATTTACTTGTGCATGGACGGAAGCCACCAGCAGAGCGACACAACAAGTGTCGCATCAACGCCATTTTGAATTAGAACTGTAATGTAAACGTTCCTTATATACAAAACAATTAAAACATAATAATCTTCAGTGATAAAACTGTAATTTTTATTACTTATATTTTGGTCCAATCTTGGAAAATATAACCACACCAAAGTTTAACCGACCGAGGGCGTTGATCTTCAACTTGTTGCGACTTGTTTGGGTTTTCCCATACTCCAGTAACGCATATTGTGTATTGTATTTAATGCTACAGCAGTGTGTGAACCTAGACACATTTTGAAAATAGCATATCACGAAAAATATTTAAGCTCCTTTACATGTATCCATTCGCATAATTCTACTCGAATTATGATATGGAGAATATTATGACGAAGCACTCTTGTGATAATACTAGCTCGAGAAATTCTAAAATTGTGATCTATTTCTCGAGTTCTTAGATGGGGTTTTAGGTAACAGCAGCTAGAACAGCTATTTTGTTAGTTTATTCTTTGACAGTTGTTCTTCGTTTATTTTTCTTAGATTTTACACTTCTATCTTTAATAAGAGCTTTAACATGAATATAAAATATGAAAGCAACAGACATTTTTTGGAGAGAGTTCATTGATGGCAGCAGCATCTACAATATTTCTTCTTCATTCACCGTCAATAATAATCATTTCCTTTTTGATTTTGTTTTTTCAAGAGACAAAGAAAACATTTGTCCACTTGAAAGTGGGAATTAAAATCTCTCATAACAAACTATATAGTTGAATCTAGATAAACTAAACTATCAAATCGACGTCCCTGATCGTCAACACGTTATTCCAGAACCTTATTTAACAAACCGTTATTATTTTTTCCCTCCGCGGGCTTACCAACACAAATATAATGTTTCAGTTAAAATAATGTTTCAGTTGTTTTACATGTTTATCTCACTCGACGATAAAAAGGAGGAAGATAATTTTGAAAACGTGAATTTTATTTTTCTTAAGTTTAACAGGATAAAAAAATCAGTTTTTCTTCGAGTTTAGAAAAATTTAAAAAATCTAAGTTCTACTTCGCTTAGTTCCCATCTGCGTTTAACGTTTTTCTATCTTACCGATACCGTTTCGAAATATTTTTTTCCTCAACGATTTTTTAAGGAATCAATAAATAGTTTGAATTATGTCTTCTAATCATTCGTCTATTTTCATAAAACCTCTTTTTATTGTGCAATATAGGTCTTTAATGTTTTTCACAGTGTATTTATTTCAACACTAACTTGCTCTGTAGAGTCTGTACGGCTACCATACTAATAGCAGAATGAGTAAAACTTAGATAGTGCTATCAATCCTTATTTCAACCATAGTTAAAAACGCTCTCTCTATCAAAAATAATAAATGCTTTATTCCATGGGCATGAACATTTGTTTCTAAAAATGTTATAACCTATATATTTGTTTTTATGATCATTATATACATGACCCAAATTACGTTCATCTTGTTCAAATAGTACGATAACCTTGGGACTAGCTGACATTATTGTTTTTCTCGTGGTATTATGACGTCCCATTGCAAAATATATTGAAATATTGTTTCGTTTTCTACACGCTTGGAAATGGTTTGAATATCATTTCTGAATTTGATTTGATTGTAATTATACTTTGGAAGTATAATTTTCGGTGCATGAATAATGACCATTTTCCGACTTATCGACTAAATCATTACTACTTTGAACTTGTGTTGATATAAATATATTTTTATACATAAATGTTTATTTTGATTTATATACACAGAATACTCAATTAACACATTATTATTTATAATTTAAATAGCGAAAAAAATTATCCCCCACTTAATGTTTCAGTCCAAACCATACAATATTAGTCCTCTGCCTGGATATAAAAATAGTATTTATCTCTGGTCAATGAAAAACTGGACGTATATAAATCTTCATAAAATTATATTGTTATAGTTGTAGCAATAATTATACTTTGAGCGGTCTGTGTACTCTTGTCGGAGAATTAGACTAAACGATTTTTAGTATATATAATATAATATAATATAATATAATATAATATAATATAATATAATATAATATAATATAATATAAAATAATAAATATAATATAATATAATATAATATAATATAATATAATATAATATAATATAATATAATATAATATAATATAATATAATATAATATATATTTATTGGTAAATAGAGATATTTTAGCTATATCTCTAATCCATATTTCAATAACTCGGAATTTGAGGGTAGCTCCCTGAAGGAAAATATAATGATTTTAATTTATTTTCCAAATCGGTTTGAACTATTTTTTATAATTTTGCTCAAGTACCTCTAAAGACTCAAGCAAAACCTATTGACAGCCGTTATAGTCAACTATAAGTTGTGAGTTATGGTAAAAAAAAAATCGAACATAAAGCTGTTATTAAATAATATAATTTTGTCAAAATGTGTTACATTGATTTTGTTCATATTTTAGTAAAACTTCCATATGACCCTACCCCGTTTGCAAAATTGTTAGTAAAAAAGTTACAGTTCAGGAATAAAGATTAGAAAAATGAATTATTAAATCAAAAATGAACCTTCACGGTCAGCATTAAAAGCTCAAATTTTACTCTGAGAAAGCGTCTACAGCAATAACAAAGCAAGTTTCAATAGATAGATTTATGTGTCCTAGCATCACTGACTGTCAACTAATAAACTCATTAATTGTGACGTTTTGGTTAGTTCTGGATGGGAAATTGAGACAGTTTATTTGTATAATGTTATTGCATCGTATATTAAATTAAAATTTAACATTAAACTAAATAAAGAAATATTCACTACAATATTGGTAACAACTTTTATCTTGTTGTTACTTGAATTTGACCTCTATTATGTTATAGCTCCCTAGTAGACTTCTTATCTTGTTTGATGATAAGCCTACAACTTAAACATCAACTATTTACAAAGGAAAACGTTAAATGCCAAAGGTGTGTTTACTTAGTACTACAAAATTTAAGTTATATTTGTAGAAACTAATAAACAAAGTATACATATATATATATATATATATATATATATATATATATATATATATATGTATATATTCATCATGTACGCTAACTCTTCTCCACATAATGAAAAGGCGAAAAAACGATGTAGCTAAAACTGAATGAATGTTTATTTCAAGTAAAATGTAACTAATTAAGGTATGTGCTCTTTTGAATATATTTGAAACAACAAGATTTCGTTTTATAAGTGTTTTTTGTGTAGTAGTGTGTAGAATTTTTGATTTTGTACTAAATACACTTTATATTAAACGTATCTTTAGGCTCTTTTTAGTACTATCTTACAAGTTAAAGATTGTTCTAACTAAATTTTTAATATTTTACAAGGTGTGCACTGAATTTGAAATAACGTACTATTACGATTTTAAAATTGTTTAATGAATGAGCTTAATTGTTGAATAAGAAATTATAACACAATGGAGTTAATAATAATACAATAATTTATTATGTTAATATTAAACATATGTAAATAAGTGTATCATTTTTCGTGTGGTATAATACCCTATCCTACTTACCACCGAAAAGCGTTTAAAATAAAATATAAACTGTGTTTTTTTCTAAAGATATACAGTAAGTGGGTGTCCAGAAAAAACATAAAATTTGTGTAATCTCTAAGACAAAAAATGCATATAATTAGTCTATCAATTACTTTATAATACCATCACTAGTTGTTTCAATACATTTCCTTGGCCCACAGATAAGTTACTGACAAACAATTCCTTGTAAGTAGTTAAACAATGTTTATTTGTCCACAACAAAAATTTGAGTAAATGTAGACGATTTAAAGATTGTATGTTAAAGAAGCTTTAAATTGTACACAACATTGTACAAGTCGTTATTTCCGAAAACGCCATTGTTAATTTTATAAACGTCATTGTTGTCATTCTGATTTTCCTTTGTGACCCATATTTAAAAATACGTATTATGAATCATATTGTAATTTCCATCTAAAAACGGGAAATAACTGGAAATTGGGTACTTTGACAATCAGTTTAATATTTACAACCCATATATACGGTTGGTATAGGAGCATTTTTACAAGGAAAATATAGTAGGAAATTTGATAATTTGGAAGTTCTGACTATTTCTCACAAAATTAGTACTTCAAATAAAGCGCAAAGTATTACAAAAATTTAATATGATTTTTTTTCAATTATTTGGAACAAAAATACGTATTGAACATTTCTGTTATCAATACAGATCTGTAACTGTTTGTTATGAAACGTGTAATTTTATGAAATTTTGAAATTTATTTTATAAAAATAAGAAATCTAACAATATATACGTTTTGGAGATTTTTCGTAAAGAACTTTTAAATTAAACACAACGTAGTACCGATGAAAGTTATGTAATTTTTACATTTTTTGAAAATTGCAATTAAGTTTAAATTCTTTTGAGTTTGTATACTAGTCTTCTAGATATAAATAGTAGTGATAAAATGCCGGTTCTGCCTTAGGCATGGCCAAATTCTCAGTGGGCATGGCCAACCCTCCCAGTGGGAGTGGCCAGAGCACTCAGCATCCAACATTTTGTTTTTTAAAAAAATTTCCCGCCATTTTTTTTAATTTAAAAAATTTCTGTGCGCCATTTTGTTTTTAAATTTTTATTTTTTTTGGTTTTTTACCCGCCATTTTTTATTATTTTTTTTATGTTAGAGTTTTCTGTCCACCATTGTTTTTTTTTTTTGTTTTTTAAAATTTCTGTCCGCTATTTTGTTTTTTTTAATTTTTTGCCCCTATTTTTAATTCTATTTTGAAAAAAAATTCTGTCCGCCATTAAATTGTTTTTGTTTAAAAATAATGTCTGTCGGCCATTTTGTTTGTTTCCCCGCTATTTTTTCTGTGACGTTGGTTAAAGTCCAAACAGACTCCATTGTTTTCAATAGAATTTATCACTAATTAATTACTTGTATGGTTGATTGATAACAAGTTACGAATCAATAATTATTTTAATGTGATTAGAGTTTGTTTATCGCTGATTACTTGCATGGTTCAGTGATAAAGAGTTACGCATTAATAATTATTTACAGTGATATGTCTCTAATCTTTTTATTGAGGTTACATGTTGAATACCTGGCTCTGGGTCACCTTCCCAGTTATGCGATCCTCGCGCTACCAGGCGCGTCCACCCGTTACGGATAGTGGAATGGCCCCTGAACACAATGGTTAGCTTGAGACAACTCACAATTTATTCAAATTATTTAAATAAATCAGTGCAGCATGGAATGCGATTCGTTAAAGACAACCGTAGTCAGGACTACGATTTCAGAAGAATACAACTAAATTAAAGTATTAAAAGACGTAAAACATGAACAGAACCATTCTAAATTACTTCCCATAATTTATTTTCAAAACTCCAAGGAGAAACTCAAAATATAACGAAAGTTTTCAGCATTTTAAGACCAACTAAATACGATCCCATTCATAAAGCTAAATAATTTAACAGAACATTACTACGACAAGGTTATAAATTAACGAGACCTAATATGCAATTTTAATCAATACCAGTGGATTTTACCATATACTTCCGTTCAATTTCATCATTCGTTTTAATACATAAACTCTTGTTAATTTAATAATCGCTTCGTAAAGTTTTCAAGTGAACAGTCCATTGACCGGTATAGGCATGCTACGTAATAGATAAGCCACACATCTTCGACGTCACACAGATGCATCTCAATCGCAGTTTCAAACCTTGACCGACACGGAATAAAATAATATGCAATTAAATTATTCTCAGTTAATAAATCAATATGGTAAGGTAAACCAAAATACCAGTTTAATAAAAATAAAATGTAAACTGTGAAAACAATGTAAATTTACATAGTTATTATTTAGATCAAAAATTGTTTAGCAATAAAATCACTAATTGAGATATTATAAATACTTGTGAAGTGCAGTGCATTTAGTATAAAGTGCAACGATTTAGACACCACGGTATATTCCTAGAGGGGTCTTATGAATTGCAATAATTGTAGATCAAAATTGTTACACACTAATTGTAAATTATTTGTGATCCAGACTCCAGACTCAGCAGACGTGTTTTTCATCAGCTCTAAATTTTAAGAAGAGGTCAAGAGACAAATTCTAAACCAGGAGAGTCAATAAAATATTATCTTAAAAGAAGAGGATGTTATTATGAATAAAGACAGGCCTATTATGATCAGACGATATATGGGTGAGTCAATTCCATTTAAAGAACTTGCTGTGAACGTTAGTAATAACAATTGAACGTATATATTTTTTAATGAACAATCAAGTAAACAAAAACATTAACAATTAATTATAAACAGTATTCAAAGATTTAAATATTTTACCAAGAAAAGACTTATATATTGAATTTGAAATTAACCATAGAGTTAACATGAAATTAGACATGAACTTGAAATTTTTTATAAAACATAAAGTGAACATTTGTTTGATACTAATTTCTGATAACTAGTTCAAATTAATAATTTGACGTTATAAATTTGAGCATTGAACAAACTATAATTGATATTTCATGTCCATGTACCATAATTTTAGGATGTATATAAATGTATGTAAATAATTGTGTATATATATATAAGTCTTGCTCAAAGTCTGAGGTATCTGGATTTTGTCAGCGACAACCTTATAACCCCGAGATTTAAGAATCAATAATTCAAAGACTTACTAACCAAATGAAATTATTTAATTTCTGAAATTTAATTTATTCTGTTAATAAAGTACCTAGCTATTAAAGAGAATTTCAATTGTTATCATTATAACCAAGAGTTTTCTTTATTAATCAGCTAGCTTAACCTTTAAATAATTTTCATATACCACATTGTGGCATATTATTATAATTCGAATGACAGGAAGATTATAAAGATTTATTATAGCATTTCATTTTGGCTCCACAATCAAAAGCTTTAAGTTATTAATGAGAAGGTTTATATTTCAAGCTGCGAAATAAGTAGGTGAACTGAGTAGCCTAACGAATAAGCAATCGCGGACAGCGAGGCCTTGTAAACAGAGTGCTTAGTAGTTCCTCTGGCAGTAACAACTAATTTATTAGTCGCGAAGCAAAGTGAACTCTGGAAGAGAGTATAACTCTTTGAGAATCATTCAACGGCTGTGACGTCGGAAGAGGATTTATCCCAATGGTGGTGGAGGCGGAATAACTTCAATCAACGTCTCTGAAGACAGAGGGGGATGGATACCAACGTCAGAATAGGCGAAATAACCTAGAGGATTAAACCTCGAAAAAAAGTCGATTATTCGGATTAAATGAAGCAATGGATAAAACTGACGAATATTTTACCCCGGGTGGCAGCCCAGTTAAACTGGGAAATCCACCCTCTAAGGAAGCAGGCTCCAAGGATTCTGGGGGGAGCCAACTATTGCGTTCACGAGATCCTAGTGACCCTTTTGGGAAAAGCTCTTTTTTAGAGAGATCACCAACTAAAGCCATGTCTCTCCAAGAAAATAACGCATTATCAAAGCAAACGGAAAAGTGTGACAAAATCTTTCATGAGGAATGGCAAAAGGAATTAAAGGCAAGGAAAGCTTTAGAAGTAACTATTGAAGATATAAAGTGACTCATAAATGAGTTAGAAGCAAAAGTCACTATGCTAGATAAAGGACAAGCAATCGGAGCATGTTCCAAAGCAAACAGCTTAAGTTACTATAGTGATGACGAAGAATTATCTAGGGAGACAGATTGCATCCTGAAGAAAAATAAAAGGCAGACGAAGAAAAAAAAGGCTACGAACGG
The DNA here is from genome assembly GCA_963513935.1 of Aphrophora alni. Classification (NCBI taxonomy): domain Eukaryota; kingdom Metazoa; phylum Arthropoda; class Insecta; order Hemiptera; family Aphrophoridae; genus Aphrophora; species Aphrophora alni. The sequence continues at coordinate 10,601 of CAUPSG010000616.1, forward strand.
CCTAGATGTAGTCGCAGAAAAGGAAAATGATGAATATATATATATAAATAAAAAATAAAATGGTGCCGATAAAGATAAATAAAAAAACAAACAGGCAAGAAGCTTATAGAAAACAACACACACCACTACCAATAATTGTCTCTAAGGTAGAGATCTTTGATAAACTAAAGAACATTATTAAGCAGGTTACGACTAAAGAATGTAAATATGTGTCCTATAACAATAACGTTTGGAAGATAAATAAACGTTTTCAGATAGTGACACCTATAGAGCAGTCACTAAGAAGTTGACAGAGCTGAAAAAGTAATGGCATTAATTTGAAGACAAATCTGTGAAAAATATAAAGGTCATGGTAAGAGGATTGCATCCCACATGTGATGAAAATGAGATAGTCTTGGATTTGACTAATAAGGGATTTCATTTTTGCCTTCAAAAAATATCATTAAAAAAGAAAAGATTGAAACTCAAAATGGAGATCTTATTTGCCAAAGAAGAGGGATCCAGCTCTTTATGTTTACATTTCATAATGAAGAGAACGTCAACAAGGTATTTGCTATCAAATCAATCTTGGGTATAGTTGTTAAAGTTGAATTTTAAGGCACAATGTGAATCTAAACCCGCAGTGCAAGCGGTGTCAGGCGTTTGGTCACACTCAGAGATATTGCCAAAGAGATTTTGCTTCTGTAAAATGTTCAGGAGAACATCCTACAAATTCTTGTCCATTAAACAGGAGTACAATTAAACCTATTATCCCCAATGAAATTTTATAATATTTATCTTATGTTACAAGTAGTTAACCGATAGTGACACCTATAGAGCAGTCACTAAGAAGTTGACAGAGCTGAAAGAGCAATGGCATTCATTTGAAGACAAACCTGTGAGACCTATAAAGGTCATGGTAAGAGGACTGCATCCCTCATGTGATGAAAACGAGATAGCCTTGGATTTGACTAATAAGGGTTTTCATATTTTGTCTGCAAAAAATATCATTAAAAAAGAAATTATTGAAAATCGAAGTGGAGAGGAAGAGGACTGCAGCTCTTTATGTTTACATTCCATAATGAAGAAAACGTCAACAAGATATTTGCTATCAAATCGGTTTTGGGTATAGTTGTTAAAGTTGAACCTTTAAAGCACAATGTGAATCTAATGCCGCAGTACAAGTAGTGTCAGGCGTTTGGTCACACTCAGAGATATTGGCAAAGAGATTTTGCTTGTGTAAAATGTTCAAGAAAACATCCTACAAATTCTTGTCCATTAAACAGGAGTACAAAGCCTATTTGTGTGAACTGCAAGGGAGATCATCCTGCAAGCTATAGAGGATGTCCAGTAGCTAAGGAACAACAAGAAAGAAGAAATAGGCAAATATATCATCGGCAAAGTGTACAAGCAAAACCATATATTAAAACATCATATGTTGCACCAAATAAGGATACGGAAAGTAATAATAAAATACAAAATATTAAGACATATTCTAAAACTGTAATATATACAAGATAAGAAGAAGAAACCTCAATTAAAGAAATACTATCATCCATAGCACAGCGGTTAGATAACCAAGAAAAATCTATCAAACTATTAACCGATGAGATCAATATCTTTAAAAAACATACTGAAAAAACTAACGAGTCCAAAACAGAAATGAACTACACCCTTCGTATTGGGAATCGGAATGCAAATGGACTACATAGGCATAACTCTGAATTGGCAATATTTTTAAGAAATGATAGATTAGATATTTGCCTTAATCAGAAACACTTTTTACAAACCAATCATTTCTTAAGATTTGTGGTTTTGCTTGTTACAACAGTCCTCATCCAGCAAATATAGCAAAAGGATGGTCTGCAGTTTTAATAAAAGAAACTATTACACATTACGTAGAACCTTTATGAAAGATGAAGCGATGCAAGTGACAACAATAAGCGTCCAGACAAAGAAAAAATCATTAAAAATATCGGCAATTTACTGTCCACATATACAATCACCAACAAAAGACGACTATATGAAACTTTTTAGGGCTTTGGGATGTTATTTCATACTTGGGGGTGATTTCAAAGCCAAAAACACACACATTGGGGCTTAGGATTGATAACCTCAAAATGCAGAGAATTGTATCAGACAGGGCAGGATCACAAGTGTATGTTCCTTTCCTCTGGATCGCCAACATACTGGCCAAAAGGTCCGGATCTGAAGACTTTTTGTTTCAAATGGGATAAGCTGCAAACATTCATGTGTGGAGAGTAGTAATGATTTATCTTCTGACCACACTCCAATAATTCTAACAATTTGCGAGTCTCTAATACAGAACAAAAATTTCCCAATACTATGTACTGAAAGAACAGATTGGGAAAAGTTCAGAGGAAAACTTGAGGGATTTGTAAACATTCATGCACCATATATGAATAAGGAACAAGTTGATAAGGAAGTGGAGCAGTTTATTGCTGATGTGCAACAAGCAGCAGAAGAAAGTGCACCTCTTAAGAAGAGAAATTCAAGAATAGACAAAAACAAAATGGCGGACAGAATTTAAAAAAATAATAATGAAAATTAAACAATTTAAAAAACAAAATAGCAGACATAAAGGATTTTTAAAAAATTTAAAAATAGCTGGACAAATTTTTTTTATTTAATTTTTGCTTTAAAAGTGGTGGAAATTTTTTTTTTTAAACAAAATGTCGGACGCCGAGTTCTCTGGCCACGCCTACTGGGAAATATGCCACGCCTAAGGCAGAACCGGCATTAAAATCGTCGTTAAATTTTACAAATCGTTATTTCTTTAGGCCTAATGGAGAGAAGGGAGGGGAAAGTGAGGGAAAATTCTGAACAATAGGAAACACAAAATGGCCGACGTTGACAATTAAGAGAGCTGGACACGCCCACTTTGGTGGTGGTGGGGGTAAAAATGGGCGGGGATTTTGTTTTTAAGTTGGACACGCCTAAGGCAGAAATGGCATTTTATCACTACTATTAATGATTACTGTTTATTTAAACCATCTCAGTATTTTTTAATCTTGTGATAGTCATGTTTAAAACAGAATAACTGTATAGTAAAAATTTAGGTAATTTTTTATATTTGAAAAAATTGGGAAGTAACCCCAAAAGTTACTCATTGGAGCCCAAAAGTGAGTTAGCTAAATATAGAGTTAGTTTGAACTCTCGAATCTAATTGTATTTATCTACAGCCAAATTAACAAGGGGAACTATTTACGGAATTTTAATTTCTCCTACTCTGATTGTATGAAAGAGAATGTATTAGTTTAGGCAGAATGTATTATTTAGGCTCTCAGACAACCAGAGTTTAAAAAGTATTGTTATTATTACTAACTACTGTAGCATTCAAAACCTCAACTCACTCACAAAAATAATCTTTTTTTTTTTTTTTTTTTTTTTCCCTTTATTAACTACAACTAAGATACAATCTTATCTAGTAGCTTATTTTGCATAACTAATACACATTTTTAAAAGTCACTCCAATGAGTGACTTCACTACATTAACACTCTCTTCCATTAACACTCGCTTCATTCGGCTGATCCACAACACATCACTGCACCAGGTCCAGCGGTTTTGTCCTTTTCAGTCTCCGCACCGTGTCTCGGCTCTGTAGCATCTTGAGGACATCGGAATTAACATGATTTTGGAGCCTATGTTCATGCTTCCATGCAGCACCCTTTATGGCATCGATGACCATATCCATCTTGAGGTCTCTATGCAAGTCATCGTTGCGCACATACCACGGTGCATCAACGATGCTCCTAAGCACCCTATTCTGAAATGATTGAATCACTTTAACATTGGTCTTCTTGGTGCACCCCCAGAGCTGCAGTCCATACATCCAAACTGGTTTTAACACATGCTTGTATAAAAGCAGCTTGTTTGATATTTCCAATCCGGACTTCCGTCCCAGTAGCCAGTACATACTTCTAAATTTCAGATTTAATTCTGTTCTTTTCATTTTGACATGGGGTTTCCAATTTAGCCTTGCGTCTAAAGTCATCCCCAGGTACTTTGCATGTAGTTTAGATGGAACTACTTGAGAATTTATATGAATTGGAACATTGATCAATTTATTGTTTGTAAAGTTTATGTGAGTGGATTTTGACTCATTTAATTTCAACCGCCACTTTTTCATCCAAGTGCTAATGTTATTAATACTTCTCTGTAGCTTCATTGAAGCCTCCTCGACCGTGGCTCCAACGGCCAACACAGCAGTATCGTCAGCAAATGTTGCCATTGTTGTGTTTTCATTAACAGGGATGTCTCTTGTGTATAGTAGGTACAGGATAGGACCAAGTACGCTACCCTGTGGGACTCCTGCAGATATTGTCTTTATTTCGGAATATTCATTGCCTTGTTTGACCCGAAACATCCTGTCCATCAAATAAGATTTTAATATCTGGTAGAACTGATCTGGGAGATCTCTTTGCAACTTAATGAGCAACCCTTCATGCCAAACTTTGTCAAAAGCTTGGGAGATATCGAGGAAAACAGCCGAGCAGATCCTCTTGTTTTCAAGAGATTCTTCAATTATCCCAGTCACTCTATGCACCTGATCGATAGTTGAATGCTGGTTTCTGAAGCCGAATTGGTGAGTTGGAATCAGCTGATTTTCTTCTATGACAGGTTTCAAACGCCTAAGGAGCAGTTTCTCAAATAGCTTGGAGATTATTGGTAAGAGAGAGATTGGACGATATGATTTTCGATCACTTAAATCTTTCCCTGGTTTGGGTACCATTATTACCTCTGCGACCTTCCACTGACTTGGACAGAATTTAAGTCTAAAAGAAGCATTGATGAGGTGTAAAAGTTTCACAATAGCTTTTCCAGGCAAGGCTTTAAGTACTTGGCCTGTAATCAAATCATAGCCTGGGGCCTTCTTGATATTTAAAAATTTAATTTCGTCCTTGAGTTCTTTCAGTGTCACCTGTTTTATAATCATGTTTCCACTACTATAGTTTACTGAAACACTCTCATCACAGGTTTGACCAGGATGTGGTTTAAATGTCTTTTCTAGATACTCTGCAAATATCTCCGCTTTTTCTTGATTACTCCTCGCCCATTTATGATTTTCTTTTCTGATTGGAGGCACTTGCATAACAGGCCTTTTAAGGCCTTTAGTGACTTTCCACAGTGAATAGTCAGTATCTTTGCCTGGAGTTAAGCCCTGAAGATACGTGCTGACAGCTTCATTCTTTGACTCATCAATGACTTCCTTTAATTTGTTACTTAGTCGATTAAGCACCATCTTATCTTGTGGATATCGACTGATTTGCCATTTTTTACGAGCTTTTCTTTTTTCCCTTACTAATTGCCTAACTTCTAGTGGGATGTTCATGCTTTTAGCTGTTGTTCTACTCACTACAGGTGTATTGTTCCAAGCTGCCTGTTGTACATTTCTATTATACAGCTCAACTTCCTCTAGTAACTGTTCAGGGGTTTTAAGTGGCACCTGAGTTTCTATGCGATCTTCAAGGTCTTTTTGAAAACCCTCCCAATCAGTTTTGTAACTGGTTAACCTGGGGGGCAAAAGTTTCTCAACCAATGTTTTGCTTACAGTCATAACCACAGGAGAGTGGTCTGAACAAAGATCATGACTGTTTTCAACCTTCACATAGTTATCAGACAGTCCCTTAGTGATGAAAAAATCAATAAGGTCAGGCGTTTTCATGTTATCTGTTGGCCAATAAGTCGGCTCTCCAGATGAATGAAAGTCACAATTTTCCCTCCTACCTGCTTCAAAAAGCTCTTTCCCTTTCGGAGATATTATTCTTGAGCCCCAGAATGGATGCTTCGCATTGAAGTCTCCTCCAATAATAAAATGGCTACCTAATGATTTAAAAAGGTCAGTAAAGTCACTCTTCCTTAGAGTATGTCTAGGCGGACAATAAATAGACGATATTCTGTATACTCTGTTTCTTGTCAACACACTTACTGTGGTTACCTGCATGGATTTATATTGAGTCTTCATCAGTTCGTAGTGCTCAATTGATTCTCTTATGATCACCGCAGAACCACCTCTAGCTTTATTAGAAGGGTGAGGAGTATGATATACTGAATAGCCACGTACTTTAAGAAACGATTGCATCGTACAATGAGTTTCAGATATTAAACAGATGTCTACCCTTTCGTCACTCAGAAATACCTCCAGTTCCTTTACCTTTTGCAGCAGACCATTTGCATTCCAAGTTACAATTTTAAGATTGTGGTTCATGTGGATATCTTTTGCTTTTTAAAAGGTTTTCCAGTTTACTCAGTCTCTCAAAAATGATTTTGTTTGCGTTATTTTGCTCATCCAGTCTTGTGAGAATCACTTTAAGCGTATCTGTTATAGGAGGAATTTCGCTTTTATCACTGTTCTTATTCAGGATACTTGCATATGAATTTTGTATAGAATTACGCCTATTATGCATAACCTCTTGATTGCCTGCAGTATTTCTAGAACTTATTTCTTTAGTTTGCGCAATTTTCGGTAGATTTTGTTTCTGTGGTTTCATCGCCATGTCTCGTCTTTTTTGAAGTTCTTTGGCTACCTCACAGCCCCTATAATTAGCTGGATGAGCTCCTTTACAATTGATACATTTAGCAGCCATTTGCCTGTCTAAGTTGCAGTTTGTCGCAAGATGTTTTCCGGCACACTTCACGCAGCGTGGATCCCTCTGACAGTAAGCTTGCGTGTGATTGTACCCTTGGCACCTTTTACACTGAGGTATCAATGTACTAGTTTTTCTTAACGGTTCAATTTTAACGACCAAGTTCAGTATAGTTTTGATGTTGTAAACCTTTTCCACACTCTCTCGATTATCAAAAGTCAACATAAAGAGTGGAAGGCCACGCTTCGTCGCAACCCGTTCCCCTCTTTCATTCTCCTGAGTTTCCTTCTTCAAAATATTGACTGCATCAATAATTTTAAATCCACCTTTCTCCAGTTCTTCTATTATATCTTCTTTAGCGCATGAAGCGTGGATACCTCTTGCTACCACTCTCAATGGGCGATTGTTTTTGTCTTCATAAGTGTACCATTCCACTCTTTCTTCTGTTAGCTTTTTCGTCAGTGCTCTGTAAGAGTCTGAATCAGGAGCATTGATTTTCCACTTGTCATTATTTAATGTAGTGACCTTCAACTCTTTTTCTGTTGTTGCCTTCAGAATACAAAGCAATTTAGAATAATCAGATACCTCACAGATATTTATTGGCGGAGGTTGATGTTCCTTTTGAGTAGTTCTATTTTTAAGACTATTCACATTAATTGAAGTACTCTTAGACTTTATTTGCCCAATTTCAGGGGAAAACTCTGCCTTCCTTTTCTTTGCAGATCTTTTATTCGTCTTGAGCACCCAATCAGTTTCCCTAGCCAATTCTTCTTCATCAGTGTGGAACTCTGACTGGTCAGAGTCTCGACTTGTCGTTGGTTTTGGATTAACTGAACTTGATCTTAGTTCAGTGATTTCACTTCTGAGTGCACTACAGAGTAGCTCAATTTCACTCAGTTTCTTACGAAGTTCCCTATTTTCCTCAACCAGACTAGATAAGTCATTACTTTCTTCAGAAAATGAGTGCCTGATTTCTTTGCTGCTTTTGACAGCAATGCTTGATCCTAGCTTGTCCATATTCTTCGGAGATCTTTGGGTAGTGTTGCTCCTCTGGAATGGATTTTCTTCCTTTTTGGTATTGCAGTCGCTGGCTGACGACGTCCCGGAGCCCGCTTTCTCACTCCTGACAGACGCCGGTACTGGGGATCCGACTCCCTGCACCGTAATCTCCTTCTTCTTTTCTAAACCTTCCATGCTTGGTTTATTTTCGGGGTACCTTCCCCTATCTGGTTTTTGGTCCGCCCCGGGTATTTGATTTCCCCGGTACCACTCATATCTGAGAGGCGTTCCCCTATCCTCCACCTGGGGAGGCGTCCGATATGGGACCAGCATCCCACACGGAAAAATAATTCTAACAATTTGCGAGTCTCTAATACAGAACAAAAATTTCCCAATACTATGTACTGAAAGAACAGATTGGGAAAAGTTCAGAGGAAAACTTGAGGGATTTGTAAACATTCATGCACCATATATGAATAAGGAACAAGTTGATAAGGAAGTGGAGCAGTTTATTGCTGATGTGCAACAAGCAGCAGAAGAAAGTGCACCTCTTAAGAAGAGAAATTCAAGAATAGACAAAAACAAAATGGCGGACAGAATTTAAAAAAATAATAATGAAAATTAAACAATTTAAAAAACAAAATAGCAGACATAAAGGATTTTTAAAAAATTTAAAAATAGCTGGACAAATTTTTTTTATTTAATTTTTGCTTTAAAAGGGGTGGAAATTTTTTTTTTTAAACAAAATGTCGGACGCCGAGTTCTCTGGCCACGCCTACTGGGAAATATGCCACGCCTAAGGCAGAACCGGCATTAAAATCGTCGTTAAATTTTACAAATCGTTATTTCTTTAGGCCTAATGGAGAGAAGGGAGGGGAACGTGAGGGAAAATTCTGAACAATAGGAAACACAAAATGGCCGACGTTGACAATTAAGAGAGCTGGACACGCCCACTTTGGTGGTGGTGGGGGTAAAAATGGGCGGGGATTTTGTTTTTAAGTTGGACACGCCTAAGGCAGAAATGGCATTTTATCACTACTATTAATGATTACTGTTTATTTAAACCATCTCAGTATTTTTTAATCTTGTGATAGTCATGTTTAAAACAGAATAACTGTATAGTAAAAATTTAGGTAATTTTTTATATTTGAAAAAATTGGGAAGTAACCCCAAAAGTTACTCATTGGAGCCCAAAAGTGAGTTAGCTAAATATAGAGTTAGTTTGAACTCTCGAATCTAATTGTATTTATCTACAGCCAAATTAACAAGGGGAACTATTTACGGAATTTTAATTTCTCCTACTCTGATTGTATGAAAGAGAATGTATTAGTTTAGGCAGAATGTATTATTTAGGCTCTCAGACAACCAGAGTTTAAAAAGTATTGTTATTATTACTAACTACTGTAGCATTCAAAACCTCAACTCACTCACAAAAATAATCTGCAGCAAAATTATTAACCGAAATTCCTACCACAGTCCATTTCGCCCTTGACAAGTGTCTCTGCGTAGTGACCGTCAACAGTAACAATCACCTGACCTATCTCTCTCTCTTTCTAGGAACAAGGTTCAGCCGCCAGCGAGTCTGGCTTAAATAAAATACGTATTCACTCCTGTCTTAGCATTCGAAAAATGTAGTCTAATATTCCATCACGTTTTAGTTTAAATCTAAAGTTACAGAATGCCGAAGTAATAAGTTTCTTTAAAACCACAAATCAATGTGATCAAATCAGTGATGTGTTTTTTTGTGTACTAAATAAAACAAAGTTGGTTAAATTTTTCATATATTACGGCACATGTTTCACGAGAACTTTCAAGAGGATTCCAGGTAACCCATTTACAGATTTTACCATATTATAAATTTTGTTAGTGTTTTAAGCTTTATTCATTAAGATATGTATTTAATGTTTTATTTAATATTCAAAAATTTTCAGAAACTAAATAATTATAAAATTTTTATTTTTTAAAACATAGTTTACAAAACCTTAAACAGTCAGACTTTAAGTTTTGAGCAGTTATGTGAAATTAGAGCAAACTGGTAGCAAACATTAAACAATCAGAATATCAAATTTTCAAGCATGTTAAAATGCAAATTAAAGAAATCCTTTCTAGACCAGAATACTTGTTTTGCAGATTTTCTAAGTTTCATACAGGTTTTACTTTAAACAAAATCAAAGTATTTATATACAGCTTTATAACCATCTAAGAAGCATTTAATTATAAGCTTAATGAATTTCTGTAATGCAATCAATATTCTCTAATTTTGACGAAATAACCAGATATTTTAATTAAAGAATCTTGTTCTACAACATGTCTGAGTTTGCACAAATGCTAGTAAACGTGTTTTTTGCTTTAGCAAAAAGCTGGTCGGAGAAAGAGATCGAACCTGCTTGATTTTGCATACTACAGCAAAATAATGCACATCAATGTTTCTGCCTGTTCATTAAAACAAGCTTGATATAGCAACTCTAAAAATTTCCAAGTGCACAAAAGTGACTTTTTGAAAACTGACTTTAGAAAACTTTGTTTAAATAAATACCTATTTTGCTCATGTACCTAACTTTGTTTAGTGAAATGTGTTTCTTGTTATTTAAATGTAATCATGTGTAACTATTTATAATTTAAAAGAAAAAATATTTAGGTGGTGCTGCATGCAAACTTTTCGGTCCTGACAGCCTCCAAGAGGTTATTTCTAAATTAATAAAAATTGACGTCAATTTAAAAACTTCAGTATTCTAAATTTTTACTATTTCCTTTAAAATCTTCTCATGTTATAAACAAATTCTTTTTAATTTAAAAAATATATATATTGGCCAATTTAATACTTAAGAAATTTAATAAACAAAATCATGATATGTAATAATTAATTCAATAATAAACTTGTTAGAATTAATATGATTTTTTTTTTTTAAATTTAAAATATAAATATTACTAATAGAATTTTTTTTATCGTTAAATTTTGTAACAGTTTATATAAGCAAAGGGGGGGGGGGGTAAATACCAGATTCTGATCATCAATATTTTTTTTTTATTGTAATTTTTACATTAAGGGCGCATAACTTTTCTCAAAGATTAATTGTAATCTTTTAATAAATAAGTCTTGCTTATATTAATTTAGTTTGAGATGATATTTTTTCAGCTTGTAAATGGTAAAATCTGATCCATCAAAATCTCCTTTTTTTAATCTAATAAATTTGAGCCTTGTTAATTACAAAATTTGTCTTTGTCTTTTTCTTTTTCAAACATTGTTACCATTTGGTTCCGCCTTTTTCTTTAATTTAAGTCGCCTGGTAACATGTTTCTGGTAGCAGAGGGTGGTTAACTCTAAATTATAGAGTGGTTAATTTTCAAAATTTTGTCTTGGATCCATATAAATTTAAATTCTTAAAAATTTTCTTTTGCTAAACAAGGCTCAATTTTCATGTTTTGCAGCTTTCTCGAATACTGTACAACTATTGCTGATGAAATTTTTTTTATATTTAAATCTATATAAACTTATTAGTCTTTTTTAAATTATTTTTCATATAAACTCCTTACACAAAAACGTCTAAACCAATTTTGATAAAATTTGTTTTTCTTTATTTTTCTCTGCTTATATAATTTTTTTATATATATACATTGCACACTCTAGTCATTCATTGAATTTGATTAAGACAGGCGGGGCTCATTCGGGAATTCAAAAAAAATATTAAATAAATAATAAAACCCAAAAATAGATAGAAACCAAAAAAAAATATATTCAAAATCTCCTTTAAAATTTTCTCGAGTTTTCTTTCGCTTGTCTGTATTAATTCATACTTACACACACACATATACACAACAATTACACAACATACATAATTCTCGAGTCATCTATTTGGTCCTTTCACTTCAAATTTTTTTTTGTCATCTTAAGAGAAATTTTTTTTTTAACCACTTTCTTAACTTTCATCAGCAATAGTTAAAATGGCAGTAGATTTGCTGAGATGAGTAGACTCACTAAAGAACACTGAGCTTGCTATTGAAGTCGTGGCTAGAGGTGGTGAGAAAGATACAGTAGCTAAAATGCGAACCTCTCTTAGGTCCCTCCTACAGAATAGCGTTGAGCCCGAATTGGGAAATTTTACTGAAGAGATCCTTTTGCAAAAGATATCGTCAGCGCGAAATTCCTTGTTCGTCTTACAAGACGACCTGGAGAACCTAGATTCCGAGCGAGGAATCAAAATGATTCGAGTTCGTGCGCGGATGAACGTTTTCGGAAGACGACTAGAGTTCCTAACTCGGGTGCAAACTGAGCAACTAAAAGTTGCTGATAACAACGTGCCACGGGATCTTGCCGAACTACAAAACAATTTCGGAACACTCAAGGACAAATTTAAAGCTTTCGAGCAAACGATAGCTCCAATAAAATTGAATGTGAGCATCCCGCTAACGCCCTCTGGGGGAACCACTAAAGCTAACTCTGCAGAACCATCTCGCTCTAATGGCCTAAATCTGACTTCGGACACGCCGCAGGCCGATCCTCAGCAACCGACTCCCAGCAGTTCGAAAAGCTGTTCCTACGTTTCCTTATACGGAAAGCTAAGCCATCCTGCCGAACAGATCATCAAAACCATACCTCAGACAGATGGGTTCGACCTCGATAAATTGTTAAATTTTTTTTAAATAGCTCTAAAAATAGTGAATACTTATCCTGATGTAGCTGCTAATATCAATAATGTTCTGATGCCATATGCACAGGGACCGTTAAATTCATGTCTGATTAGACATCAGGCATTTAATACCTTTCATAAAGAGGCCTTAAGTCTCTTTATACCATCAAAAAGGTTAGCTTCTTTAGTGCAGGAGTTATTTTATAGGCCCCAGAAGACTAACGAGGCGGTGCACATCTTTGTAAATGAAATTAAAGAGGCTGCAGAAACACTTAATTTAGATAAGTCCGAATTGGAGGTCACGGACGTCATTCTGGAGGGACTGTCTCCGGAAGTCCGCAACTGTTTAGTTTTTGCGACTAAGCCTAAAAATTTCGCAGATCTAGATCGACTCTGCGCTCACGTAAATAATATCATGTAAGTAGACACACCAGGGATTTGGCCGTAACATGGGCTCTTATGGAGTTATTCTCGACCAATCAGAATCGTCCATTTGGTCACGTGACCGCTTCTTGTCCAATCAGAATGCTCCATTTATAACTTCAACTGCACCGCTGCTTCTCGTCCAATCAGAATGCTCCATTTATAACGTCAACTGCACCGCCGCTTCACGTCCAATCAGAATGCTCCATTTATAACTTCAACTGCACCGCCGCTTCTCGTCCAATCAGAATGCTCCGTTTATAACTTTAACTGTACCACCACTTCTCATCCAATCCTGTGAGACACTGAACCTGTTTCGGAAGAGTTCGTGAATGATCGGATATTTTCGGCTAATCACAGTCTGTGTCAAGAGTATAAAAGGGGCTTTCCAGGCGACTATTAATTCAGTCTAATTTAGACACTTGAACTGTGAGGATCGAACAGCTACAACTACTTACGGCAGAGCTCGTAAAAGGCGCTGATTATCCACAGATCGAAGCTTTGTTGTAATACATCATACTAAAGCCGTTCTTTGTATGGTTCTTAACAGTAGTACCTTATAGATATTTGGAAGTGTACTCTTTCAGTCTAATATAGACAGTTGACCTGTGAGACACTGAACCTGTTTCGGAAGTGTTCGTGAATGTTCGGCTGTTTTCGGTTAATCACAGTTTGTAAAGTATAAAAGGGCTTTCCAGGCGACCATTAATTCAGTGTAATTTAAACACTTGAACTGTGAGGAGCAAACTGCTACAACCGCTTACAGCATAGCTCGTAAAAGGCTCTGATAATCCACAGATTGCAGCGTATTTGTTGTAATACATCGTACTAAAGCCGATCTCTGTAAGGTTCTTAACAGTAGCACCTTATAGATTTTGGAAGTGTACTCTTTCACTCTAATATAGTCATTTGACCTGTGAGACACTGAACCTGTTTCGGAAGAGTTCGTGAATGATCGGATATTTTCGGCTAATCACAGGCTGTGTCAAGAGTATATAAGGGGCTTTCCAGGCGACTATTAATTCAGTCTAATTTAGACACTTGAACTATGAGGATCAAACAGCTACAACTACTTACGCAGAGCTCGTAAAAGGCGCTGATAATCCACAGATCGGAGCATATTTGTTGTAACACATCGTACTAAAACGATTCTCTGTAAGGTTCTTAACAGTAGTACCTTATAGATATTTGGAAGTGTACTCTTTTAGTCTAATATAGACAGTTAGCCCGTGAAACACTAAACCTATTTTGCAAGAGTTCGTGAAAGTTCGGTTATTTACAACTAATCACGGATTGTAACAACAGTATATAAGGGTTTTTTTTGGGGAATATTCATTCAGTCTTATTTTGACTTTTGAACTGTGAAGAACAAACAGTTGTTCGGTTTTCAATAGAGTTCGTAAAAGGCACTGATAATCCGGAATCTTTCTTCTTTTGTGCAACTTTGTGTACTGGTAAATATGAATCCTATAAATGTAGTAAATACAGATGAGTCATACGTGAAGCACTTTAGATTGCACGGTTATAGGACTACCTTTAAATTTAATCCTGTTCCTGAAGGTATTTCAGAAATTGCATGGCTTAAATTGGGTTTTGCTAGTTTGGTTGAAAAAATGAAAGCTGAATCCTCACCTAATGACCAGTTGGGATTTACACTAACAAGTTTAAATCTAAAAAATAAGGAACCAGGGTATATAGCTTTCCAACCGGTAAGTCAAGTGGATGGGGATATTATTTGGGATATTTTCGGTGGTATTATTCAGAGCAATGCTGAGTCAATTAATTCAACAGATACATTCAAAATTGAATGTACTAGAGTTAACCTCCCCGTGGGCCGTGGTGGTCAAAGAAGATCAGGTTTTTATAATAATTTTGTTGAAGAGTCCAGTGCACGAAAGGGGATAGTAGTGATAAAAAATTCCGATAATTTATGTTTAGCTAGAGCATTAATTGTAGGCAAAGCTCATGCTAAGAAAGATCCCCAGTACAAGGCTATTAGACAAGACATGGGGAAAAGACAATTATTTAGGGCCGAAAAACTAATGGCTAAAGCAAGGGTGGTAATTCCAGAGAATGGAGCAGGGATCCCCGAATTAGAAAAATTTCAGGACCATTTGAAGAAATACAAGATTACAGTGTACAATTTCAATAGGAAAGGCCGTGATGTGTATTTTTGTGGTGAAAATGAAAGTGCTGTGTATAAAATAAACCTATTATTTAGTGAAGGCCATTTCAACGTAATCACTAGCCTGACAGCTGCTTTTGCTTGTAATTTCTTCTGTGAAGGATGTCACGTTCCTTATGATCACAAAGGAGAGCATAGATGTGAAAATATATGTCCAGCGTGTCAAACAGTATCCCCACCTTGTAAATTACAATATGGAGGAATAACTTGTCCCAAGTACAATCTTCACTTTAAAAATCAAGTTTGTTTCATTGCCCACCAAGGTGATCGTTGCACCTCTATTAAAAAGTGTACTAAATGTGGTAAGATTATTAGATTTAGGGCTAGAAAATCAGTACATATGTGTGGTGAAGTGTTTTGTAATATTTGTGTAGAATACAAACCTCCTAATCATCAGTGTTTTATGAGGGCTGATAGGGGTACACCAAAAAGTAAAGACTTTTTGTTCATATTTTTTGATTTAGAAACCCGCCAAGACGAGAGTCTTGCAAATGATTCAGAAACTAAAGTCCACAAAGTTAACTTGTGTGTAAGTCAGCAGTTTTGTCATAAATGTATTACAGGGCAATCTTGTGAAAATTGTGGTTCCCATACCCGTATCTTTAAAGAAGATCCTATCAATCAGTTTATGGATTATGTCATAGAAATCAGGAAAAGCTACAAGCACTTATGCTTACTCGCTCACAACGGATCTTCATTTGACTTTCAGTTTATTCTAAAGTACGTTATTCATCATACTAAGTTCACGCCAAAACTTATTATGAGAGGAACCAAGATCATATTGATGGAGATGGACAACGTAAGGTTCATAGATTCGTTAAATTACTTTCCAATGGCCCTGTCTGCTCTTCCGAAAGCTTTCGATTTACCCCCTGAAAAGAAGAAGGGTTACTTTCCTCACCTTTTCAATACATTGGAAAATCAAAACTATAAAGGACCGATACCCGCTAAACAGTTTTATTGTCCAGATTCTATGTTCGATAAGGGCCACAAAGACTTTGAAAAATGGCATAACGAGCAGACACTAGCAAACTATGTTTTTGATTTTCAAAAGGAAATTGTAGAGTATTGCATCTCGGACGTAGACATTTTGGCTCAGGCGTCCATGAAATTCAGATCTATGTTCTTGGAACAGTGTAATGTGGATCCCTTTTTAGAAGCAGTTACAATAGCTAGTGCATGTAATCTAGCGTTCAGACGTAATTTTTTGAAAAATAATACAATAGGCCTCATCCCTAAACACGGATACCTTCTTGTGGACAACCAGTCTGCCTCTGCTTTACAGTGGATGACGTGGGAAGAGGAACAAAGGGGTGTTCGAATCAACCATGCAGGCCGTGAAAGGGAAGTCAAAATAGAAGGGGTAAAAGTTGATGGTTTTGATGGGGAACGTATCTACGAATTTCAAGGATGTTACTTTCACGGTTGTCCAAAATGTTTCCCTTATAAGAGGGAGGAACCACTAAAAGAGGACCCTTCTGACAGTCTACACTTAAGGTATGAAAGGACAAAAGCCAAAATTGAGAAATTTTCAAAATCACCCTTTGAAGTAGTAGAGATGTGGGAGTGTACATTTAAAACTATTAAAGAGGAAAATAAAATGGACTATTTGAACTCTCTTCCAATATTGAACACTTTACCACTTAATCCAAGACATGCTTTTTTCGGTGGCCGGACTGGAAACGCTAAAACATACCACAAGTGTACTGATGAAGAAACCATTCAGTATGCTGATGTATGCTCGCTTTACCCTTGGGTATGCAAGTACGGAAAATACCCATTAGGCCATCCGACTATTCATATAGGGGATAGAGAATGCAGGAAGATGGGGATGGAAGTGGAAGGCTTGTTAAAGTGTAAAGTGTTACCACCTAGCGTTTTGTATCATCCTGTTCTTCCAACAAGAATGAATGATAAATTAATGTTTGTTTTGTGTCGTAAGTGTGGTGAAAACTTGTGTACTAGTGATTGTAAACATAGTAGTGAAGAGAGGGCTTTAATTGGAACTTGGACAATGGATGAGCTCAGGAAAGCGGTAGAAAAAGGATATGTTATATTGGACATGTACGAACTTTGGGAGTACAAGATGGCTACTTTTGAGAAAGGAGGTCTGTTTACCGATTTTATCAACAAATTTTTAAAAATCAAACAAGAAGCTAGTGGATGGCCTGCCTGGTGTAAGTCAGAGTGGGACAAAGACAAGTACGTGAAAGATTATTATAACCGCGAAGGTATCATGCTTGACTACGTTAAAATTGAAAAGAACGGGGGACTCCGCTCTCTTGCAAAATTGATGCTAAACTCATTTTGGGGTAAGTTAAGGCAACGGGAAAACCAAACTAAGACACTTTTAACGAGAGATTCTGCGGTATTTTTCCAACTACTAACAAGTCCATCGATAAAGGTTATTAGAGTACAAGAAATTAACGAAGACACCGTTTTAGTGAATTGGCAATACTCAGAGGAGATTGGAAAGTCATTAAAAAATGTAAATGTCGTACTGGCAGCGTATACAACTAGTCAGGCCCGTCTTAAACTGTATGACCACCTTGATACTTTAGGAGAGCAGGTATTATATTATGACACGGATAGTGTTATTTATTCATACAAGGAGGGTACACATAAAGTTGCTACTGGTGATTACCTAGGGGAAATGACGAATGAATTGGAAGAGTATGGCCCTGGATCCTACATTTTAGAATTTGTTTCGGGAGGCCCTAAAACATACGCATACCAAGTATTTTCTACAAACAGTAATGATATTATAGAGGTGTGTAAAATTAAAGGTCTAACACTTAATCTTAAAACATCTGAAAAACTGAACTTTGAAAAACTTAAAGACATGGTCCTGAGCGAAGCTAAACTGTCTTTACAAATTGAAGAGAATAGAATTAGGAGAAATAAAAATGTAGATATTGTAACTGTAAAGGAAACAAAGGTATTTAAAGTAACGGGTCCTAAAAGGAGATATGTAGGAAATTATGATACTATGCCATATGGTTACAAAAAACAAAGAATTCAATAAGGTTTGTTATTAAGGGGAAAATATATATATCACAGCTTATGTATTTCACGGTGAGGAGTGGATAATTCTATAACTAACTAAATTATATTATTGTCATATTTTAAAAACAATAAACATATATACATGTTTTTATGATAGGTGGAGAGCGTTCCTGTAGATTACCATCATTGAGATTTGCCCAAAATTTATATAATGCAGCCTCTGAAATACTAAGGGAAGTTTTGATTGTTACAATTGATATAGTATACGTACCTAATACTAGCGGCTTTGGGGAAAGTTAAATTCCCTATGTTTGGGACAAGTACTTATAATTATGACATAAATAGTACCTATAACTAAGTAAAGAACACATATTGACTAAATAAAGGATAAATATATCAAATATTCTTACGAACAAGGCGGCGAAGTTAATCGATATTCAGTTGAGAATATATAGATGTCACGACTCACAAGGATTAGTGATCACTTTTTTCAGGGTTAATGTCTTTGAAATACAGAGAATGATTTTAAGATTTTTAGTACCAATGTTAGAACATAATAAAAATTGTAAATCTGCAATAAGTGGTGCTAAAAGTTATTACGATTTACTTCTAGCCTAATTTGATTTGTGTGTGTGTTTCTCAGGTCCCTGGCGAGGAGTTAATTCTCTCGTAAACCTGTGTGACATAGGTGTGTATGTGTGTGTGTGTGTGTTTCTCAGGTCCCTGGCGAAGAGTTAATTCTCTCGTAAACCTATGTGGCTTGAAGTAAATTTGTAAAAAAAAATAATAATAAAATTTTTAAAATCAAAAAAAATTTGGGGACCACAATTTTGTAATGGAGTGGTGGTCACAGGAAATAGCGATGGATTTGGGGCTATTTCCACAAGGGGTAAGGCCTTCTGCTTGCCCCGGCTTGTAATGTGAGCACGAGGAACAGCTTTACTGTATCACGTGACGGTTCCAACCCCGTGAAAACACAGAGGACAAGTCTATTTCGTTTCAGTTACTTTGGTAAATCGGTTGGTAAAAGTATATTTTGGTTGGTGAATCGGTTGGTTTTGGTTGGTAAATCGGTTGGTAAAAGTATATTTTGGTTGGTAAATCGGTTGGTAAAAGTATATTTAGGTTGGTAAATCGGTTTATAAAAGTATATTTTGGTTGGTAAATCGGTTGGTAAAAGTATATTTCGGTTGGTAAATCGGTTGGTAAAAGTATATTTTGGTTGGTAAATCGGTTGGTTTTGGTTGGTAAATCGGTTGGTTTTGGTTGGTAAATCGGTTGGTTTTGGTTTGAAAATCGGTTGGTTTTGGTTGGTAAATCGGTTGGTAAAAGTATATTTTTTTGGTAAAAATATATTTCGGTTGTTAAATAGTGGCCATAATAAGACTAACACCCGTGTGGACTGTGGTAAGCATAGGTTTAGGCAAAAGTAGGAACTTTAATTAAGTCTAGGTTAACAATATTTTAGGTTTTAGGTTTAACACGATACATAAACACATGTGCTACACCCTGGTAGACAACGGAGTCCACACGGGTGTTAGTCTTATTATGGCCACTATTTAACAACTGAAATATATTTTATTATTATTTTTTTTTACAAATTTACTTCAAGCCACATAGGTTTACGAGAGAATTAACTCTTCGCCAGGGACCTGAGAAACACACACACACACATACACAACTATGTCACACAGGTTTACGAGAGAATTAACTCCTCGCCAGGGACCTGAGAAACACACACACAAATCAAATTAGGCTAGAAGTAAATCGTAATAACTTTTAGCACCACTTATTGCAGATTTACAATTTTTATTATGTTCTAACATTGGTACTAAAAATCTTAAAATCATTCTCTGTATTTCAAAGACATTAACCCTGAAAAAAGTGATCACTAATCCTTGTGAGTCGTGACATCTATATATTCTCAACTGAATATCGATTAACTTCGCCGCCTTGTTCGTAAGAATATTTGATATATTTATCCTTTATTTAGTCAATATGTGTTCTTTACTTAGTTATAGGTACTATTTATGTCATAATTATAAGTACTTGTCCCAAACATAGGGAATTTAACTTTCCCCAAAGCCGCTAGTATTAGGTACGTATACTATATCAATTGTAACAATCAAAACTTCCCTTAGTATTTCAGAGGCTGCATTATATAAATTTTGGGCAAATCTCAATGATGGTAATCTACAGGAACGCTCTCCACCTATCATAAAAACATGTATATATGTTTATTGTTTTTAAAATATGACAATAATATACTTTAGTTAGTTATAGAATTATCCACTCCTCACCGTGAAATACATAAGCTGTGATATATATATTTTCCCCTTAATAACAAACCTTATTGAATTCTTTGTTTTTTGTAACCATATGGCATAGTATCATAATTTCCTACATATCTCCTTTTAGGACCCGTTACTTTAAATACCTTTGTTTCCTTTACAGTTACAATATCTACATTTTTATTTCTCCTAATTCTATTCTCTTCAATTTGTAAAGACAGTTTAGCTTCGCTCAGGACCATGTCTTTAAGTTTTTCAAAGTTCAGTTTTTCAGATGTTTTAAGATTAAGTGTTAGACCTTTAATTTTACACACCTCTATAATATCATTACTGTTTGTAGAAAATACTTGGTATGCGTATGTTTTAGGGCCTCCCGAAACAAATTCTAAAATGTAGGATCCAGGGCCATACTCTTCCAATTCATTCGTCATTTCCCCTAGGTAATCACCAGTAGCAACTTTATGTGTACCCTCCTTGTATGAATAAATAACACTATCCGTGTCATAATATAATACCTGCTCTCCTAAAGTATCAAGGTGGTCATACAGTTTAAGACGGGCCTGACTAGTTGTATACGCTGCCAGTACGACATTTACATTTTTTAATGACTTTCCAATCTCCTCTGAGTATTGCCAATTCACTAAAACGGTGTCTTCGTTAATTTCTTGTACTCTAATAACCTTTATCGATGGACTTGTTAGTAGTTGGAAAAATACCGCAGAATCTCTCGTTAAAAGTGTCTTAGTTTGGTTTTCCCGTTGCCTTAACTTACCCCAAAATGAGTTTAGCATCAATTTTGCAAGAGAGCGGAGTCCCCCGTTCTTTTCAATTTTAACGTAGTCAAGCATGATACCTTCGCGGTTATAATAATCTTTCACGTACTTGTCTTTGTCCCACTCTGACTTACACCAGGCAGGCCATCCACTAGCTTCTTGTTTGATTTTTAAAAATTTGTTGATAAAATCGGTAAACAGACCTCCTTTCTCAAAAGTAGCCATCTTGTACTCCCAAAGTTCGTACATGTCCAATATAACATATCCTTTTTCTACCGCTTTCCTGAGCTCATCCATTGTCCAAGTTCCAATTAAAGCCCTCTCTTCACTACTATGTTTACAATCACTAGTACACAAGTTTTCACCACACTTACGACACAAAACAAACATTAATTTATCATTCATTCTTGTTGGAAGAACAGGATGATACAAAACGCTAGGTGGTAACACTTTACACTTTAACAAGCCTTCCACTTCCATCCCCATCTTCCTGCATTCTCTATCCCCTATATGAATAGTCGGATGGCCTAATGGGTATTTTCCGTACTTGCATACCCAAGGGTAAAGCGAGCATACATCAGCATACTGAATGGTTTCTTCATCAGTACACTTGTGGTATGTTTTAGCGTTTCCAGTCCGGCCACCGAAAAAAGCATGTCTTGGATTAAGTGGTAAAGTGTTCAATATTGGAAGAGAGTTCAAATAGTCCATTTTATTTTCCTCTTTAATAGTTTTAAATGTACACTCCCACATCTCTACTACTTCAAAGGGTGATTTTGAAAATTTCTCAATTTTGGCTTTTGTCCTTTCATACCTTAAGTGTAGACTGTCAGAAGGGTCCTCTTTTAGTGGTTCCTCCCTCTTATAAGGGAAACATTTTGGACAACCGTGAAAGTAACATCCTTGAAATTCGTAGATACGTTCCCCATCAAAACCATCAACTTTTACCCCTTCTATTTTGACTTCCCTTTCACGGCCTGCATGGTTGATTCGAACACCCCTTTGTTCCTCTTCCCACGTCATCCACTGTAAAGCAGAGGCAGACTGGTTGTCCACAAGAAGGTATCCGTGTTTAGGGATGAGGCCTATTGTATTATTTTTCAAAAAATTACGTCTGAACGCTAGATTACATGCACTAGCTATTGTAACTGCTTCTAAAAAGGGATCCACATTACACTGTTCCAAGAACATAGATCTGAATTTCATGGACGCCTGAGCCAAAATGTCTACGTCCGAGATGCAATACTCTACAATTTCCTTTTGAAAATCAAAAACATAGTTTGCTAGTGTCTGCTCGTTATGCCATTTTTCAAAGTCTTTGTGGCCCTTATCGAACATAGAATCTGGACAATAAAACTGTTTAGCGGGTATCGGTCCTTTATAGTTTTGATTTTCCAATGTATTGAAAAGGTGAGGAAAGTAACCCTTCTTCTTTTCAGGGGGTAAATCGAAAGCTTTCGGAAGAGCAGACAGGGCCATTGGAAAGTAATTTAACGAATCTATGAACCTTACGTTGTCCATCTCCATCAATATGATCTTGGTTCCTCTCATAATAAGTTTTGGCGTGAACTTAGTATGATGAATAACGTACTTTAGAATAAACTGAAAGTCAAATGAAGATCCGTTGTGAGCGAGTAAGCATAAGTGCTTGTAGCTTTTCCTGATTTCTATGACATAATCCATAAACTGATTGATAGGATCTTCTTTAAAGATACGGGTATGGGAACCACAATTTTCACAAGATTGCCCTGTAATACATTTATGACAAAACTGCTGACTTACACACAAGTTAACTTTGTGGACTTTAGTTTCTGAATCATTTGCAAGACTCTCGTCTTGGCGGGTTTCTAAATCAAAAAATATGAACAAAAAGTCTTTACTTTTTGGTGTACCCCTATCAGCCCTCATAAAACACTGATGATTAGGAGGTTTGTATTCTACACAAATATTACAAAACACTTCACCACACATATGTACTGATTTTCTAGCCCTAAATCTAATAATCTTACCACATTTAGTACACTTTTTAATAGAGGTGCAACGATCACCTTGGTGGGCAATGAAACAAACTTGATTTTTAAAGTGAAGATTGCACTTGGGACAAGTTATTCCTCCATATTGTAATTTACAAGGTGGGGATACTGTTTGACACGCTGGACATATATTTTCACATCTATGCTCTCCTTTGTGATCATAAGGAACGTGACATCCTTCACAGAAGAAATTACAAGCAAAAGCAGCTGTCAGGCTAGTGATTACGTTGAAATGGCCTTCACTAAATAATAGGTTTATTTTATACACAGCACTTTCATTTTCACCACAAAAATACACATCACGGCCTTTCCTATTGAAATTGTACACTGTAATCTTGTATTTCTTCAAATGGTCCTGAAATTTTTCTAATTCGGGGATCCCTGCTCCATTCTCTGGAATTACCACCCTTGCTTTAGCCATTAGTTTTTCGGCCCTAAATAATTGTCTTTTCCCCATGTCTTGTCTAATAGCCTTGTACTGGGGATCTTTCTTAGCATGAGCTTTGCCTACAATTAATGCTCTAGCTAAACATAAATTATCGGAATTTTTTATCACTACTATCCCCTTTCGTGCACTGGACTCTTCAACAAAATTATTATAAAAACCTGATCTTCTTTGACCACCACGGCCCACGGGGAGGTTAACTCTAGTACATTCAATTTTGAATGTATCTGTTGAATTAATTGACTCAGCATTGCTCTGAATAATACCACCGAAAATATCCCAAATAATATCCCCATCCACTTGACTTACCGGTTGGAAAGCTATATACCCTGGTTCCTTATTTTTTAGATTTAAACTTGTTAGTGTAAATCCCAACTGGTCATTAGGTGAGGATTCAGCTTTCATTTTTTCAACCAAACTAGCAAAACCCAATTTAAGCCATGCAATTTCTGAAATACCTTCAGGAACAGGATTAAATTTAAAGGTAGTCCTATAACCGTGCAATCTAAAGTGCTTCACGTATGACTCATCTGTATTTACTACATTTATAGGATTCATATTTACCAGTACACAAAGTTGCACAAAAGAAGAAAGATTCCGGATTATCAGTGCCTTTTACGAACTCTATTGAAAACCGAACAACTGTTTGTTCTTCACAGTTCAAAAGTCAAAATAAGACTGAATGAATATTCCCCAAAAAAAACCCTTATATACTGTTGTTACAATCCGTGATTAGTTGTAAATAACCGAACTTTCACGAACTCTTGCAAAATAGGTTTAGTGTTTCACGGGCTAACTGTCTATATTAGACTAAAAGAGTACACTTCCAAATATCTATAAGGTACTACTGTTAAGAACCTTACAGAGAATCGTTTTAGTACGATGTGTTACAACAAATATGCTCCGATCTGTGGATTATCAGCGCCTTTTACGAGCTCTGCGTAAGTAGTTGTAGCTGTTTGATCCTCATAGTTCAAGTGTCTAAATTAGACTGAATTAATAGTCGCCTGGAAAGCCCCTTATATACTCTTGACACAGCCTGTGATTAGCCGAAAATATCCGATCATTCACGAACTCTTCCGAAACAGGTTCAGTGTCTCACAGGTCAAATGACTATATTAGAGTGAAAGAGTACACTTCCAAAATCTATAAGGTGCTACTGTTAAGAACCTTACAGAGATCGGCTTTAGTACGATGTATTACAACAAATACGCTGCAATCTGTGGATTATCAGAGCCTTTTACGAGCTATGCTGTAAGCGGTTGTAGCAGTTTGCTCCTCACAGTTCAAGTGTTTAAATTACACTGAATTAATGGTCGCCTGGAAAGCCCTTTTATACTTTACAAACTGTGATTAACCGAAAACAGCCGAACATTCACGAACACTTCCGAAACAGGTTCAGTGTCTCACAGGTCAACTGTCTATATTAGACTGAAAGAGTACACTTCCAAATATCTATAAGGTACTACTGTTAAGAACCATACAAAGAACGGCTTTAGTATGATGTATTACAACAAAGCTTCGATCTGTGGATAATCAGCGCCTTTTACGAGCTCTGCCGTAAGTAGTTGTAGCTGTTCGATCCTCACAGTTCAAGTGTCTAAATTAGACTGAATTAATAGTCGCCTGGAAAGCCCCTTTTATACTCTTGACACAGACTGTGATTAGCCGAAAATATCCGATCATTCACGAACTCTTCCGAAACAGGTTCAGTGTCTCACAGGATTGGATGAGAAGTGGTGGTACAGTTAAAGTTATAAACGGAGCATTCTGATTGGACGAGAAGCGGCGGTGCAGTTGAAGGAATAAATGAAGCATTCTGATTGGACGTGAAGCGGTGGTGCAGTTGACGTTATAAATGGAGCATTCTGATTGGACGAGAAGCAGCGGTGCAGTTGAAGTTATAAAAGGAGCATTCTGATTGGACAAGAAGCGGTCACGTGACCAAATGGACGATTCTGATTGGTCGAGAATAACTCCATAAGAGCCCATGTTACGGCCAAATCCCTGGTATGTCTACTCATGTACACTGACAGGCAAAGGGCTCCATTAAAGAGACCCGAGTTTAAAAGTCCTGATTTTAGACCTACAAGACCTGTAGTCTGTTACAGTTGCGGGCAGCCGGGGCATAGAAGCCCAGAGTGTCGAAACCGGCCTCCAACAAGGCAATACCCTCCAAAAAACGGAGGCAGGTTTGGAGTCTAGTTGGTAGCTCCAGGCCAGCCTCCTGTCTTAAAACCAACCACATCGGATTTAGATATAACTTTAACCCACACTTCACTAATAGACAAACCTTTCAAAATTTTAACTTAACTTCCAATCAAATCAGAAACAATTTCGGCAATAAATTTCAAAATTATTTAACACCAATTTGTTATCATTGTGGCATGCCCGGTCATTATATCTGGGGTTGTAAATTCTTCTCTTTACGGAATAGGCGCAGGCAGTCCTATTCCAGCTCCAAGCTTTCCAACTGCAAACTACAAAAAAAATATATTTCTCTTAAATCTAGGGGTCTGAACGATCAGTTTTTGCCCTTGGTGGAAGTGGCTTTTGGGCAAATTAAAGTTAAGGCTCTGCTGGACTCCGGTTCAGTAAGATGCGTCATATCTAAAGCCCTTTTCAAGAAACTAAAGAACACCAAAGCTTTTAAATCCATAACCAGGGTGAAGGCTGATTGTGTCACGGCTTCTGGAAAAAGGTTGCCCATTTCCTACTCTTGTCTCCTACATCTTAAAATGGAACATTGTAGTTGGAACGTAGATTTTCTGGGGGCGCAAAGTTGTCGTGTCCTCTGATCCTCGGGTCAGATTTCATCTCTAAAACGGGACTGGTACTTGATCTTTCAGCAAAAAATTTCTATTTTTAATTTGCCAGGTCTATTGTTTTCCCTTTGTGTAATTTCAGTAATTCTACTTATAAACCTATAGTGTCTTCAACATCTGAAGCTACTCCTCCTGATCTTTAGGTCATCTTCAAAAGAATGATAAAAACACCGTTTTAAAAATAATTAATGATTTTCCTCAGGTACTCACCAAAAGGTTAGGACTAACACATCTAGTTGAATACGATATTCAACTGAAGGATAACACTCCAGTCAAGTGTTCTCCATACCAATTGGCACCCCCAAAAATGGAATACCTCCGTGAACACATTAACGAATTGTTAGATTCAGGAGTAGTAGAACCTAGCCGTTCGGCATATGCATCCCCTGTTTTTCTCGTTGAACATCCCGAAAAGAAAACAAGGATGGTGATTGATTATCGGAGACTCAATCAAAACATCGTCGTCGAAGCGGTGCCGCTACCTAATTTACATCAAAGTTTTAACTGGTTTGTCGGCGCCCAATATTTCACAGTATTCGATCTAAATTCAGCTTACCATCAAATCCCTTTGTCTCAAAAGTCCAAACAAATTACCAGCTTTTGTACTCCTTGGATGCTCTATCAATTTTTTCGAGTCCCTTTCGGACTCTGTACTGGTGCCCAAGTGCTTACTAGACTTCTGGATCAAGTCTTCCATGACATCAAATTTATATTCATTTTTAATTATCTGGATGACCTAGTCATCTACTCCAAAACTTGGGAAGAGCATCAAAAACATCTTCGGGAAGTCCTTACTCGTTTGCGGCGGGCTGGCTTGACTGTTAACCCAGATAAGGTCCGTTTCGCTGTGAATGAGATAAGCTTTTTAGGACACCTAGTTTCTTCTCGTGGCGTGCAAATCGACCCATCTAGAACTAAGGCAATTAGAAATTTTCCGCAACCCAAGAACCCTAAGGCCGTTTCCATATTTATTGGAATGGTCAACTTCTTTGCTAAATTCATTCGTAATTTCGCGGAGCACGCTGCGCCTCTAAACCTGCTTCGAAGGAAGGGCCAAAAATTCTCTTGGCAAGCTGAACAAGAGAAAGCTTTTAAACATCTTCGGGAGGCAATAACACAGCCTCCGGTTCTCCGGATGGCCGATTTCGCCAAACCATTCATCCTGCAAACGGATGCGAGCTAAGTGGCCCTTGGAGCAGTTCTACTCCAAGAAATTGACGGCTCACGACAGCCCATAGCGTACGCTTCACGTACTTTAACTCCTGTAGAAAGAAAAGCCTCATCTGCATATGAAGCTGAATGCCTAACAGTAGTTTTTGGAAAGGAGAAATTTAGGCAGTATCTAGAACATTGGGAATTCCTATTAGAAACCGACAACCAAGCCCTTTCTTGGTTTTTAGCACGTCCTCGTCAGCTTGGTAAATTAGGCCGATGGATTGCCAAGTTGACCTCATTGAAATTTAAGGTAGCGCACATAAGAGGAACTCAAAATATCATAGCAGACTCCCTCTCGCGCATGTTCGAACCAGAAAGTTTCAACGAAGAGAATGCCACCTTTTCATGTACCAGTCTCCTCACAAATTTTCCTCTAGCTTTTCATGACATCCAGACTCATCAGAAGGCCGACCCTATTTTGAAAAATATCATTGCCGACCTTGAACAGAACATCTCTTCGGAGAAGTACTGTTTAAGTAAAGGTGTACTTTGCCTGAAAAATCATTTGGAAAAGCCCACCAGAATTTATTTACCTCAGTCCTTAGTCGACCTGGTAATCAATTACCATCACGACTCCGTTGTGGGTGGTCATCTTGGAATACTTAAAACTTTGTTTAAGGTAAAGGAGAATTTTTATTGGCCAACTCTAAAACAGGATGTCACTTCTAAAGTGCGAGCTTGTTCGGTGTGCGCTGTAAGCAAACCCGATCATAAACTCTAAATTAGGATATCTTGCCTCAACGGTCCCCAATCGTCCCATGGAAAAATTACATATTGACTACGTCGGACAGCTTCCTAGGACAAAACAGGGCTATAACATGATACTGGTCGCAGTTGACCAGTTCTCAAAATTCACCTGGCTCATGCCTGTCAGAGATGCAACTTCCCACAGTACAATTAAGGCCTTAAGCCAAAACATTTTTCAAAATTTCGGTTTTCCAAAGATAATAATCTCTGACAACGCACAATGTTTTGTATCACATGTCTTCCGCAACTTTTGTTTTTCTCGCGGTATTAAACATGCAACTTTATCCCCTTATCACCCCCAACCTAATAATGCGGAAAGACTCAACAGAAACCTTAAGGCAGCCCTCATCGCCTATCACTCCAAAAATCAATCCTCTTGGGACGACTCCCTTTGCTGGCTTCAGCTGGCCTTCGATTTCGCGCATCATGAGACTCTTAAAACAACACCTTTTAGTATTCTTTTTACTTTCTCCCCAACACACCACTGAGTCTCAGCTGGAACATACATGATCTCCTCCCAAAACCTAATACTAATCCCCCACAAATTTGGCGCCAGGCCAAAGACAATATAATGAAAGCGCACCAAAAGGTCGAAAGGACCTATAACAAATTCAGGAAGCCTCATCTGTATAAAATCAACGATCTTGTCTGGTGTAAAACACACCCTCTGAGCCCCGCTATAGACAAGCGAGCTGCTAAATTGATGCCTCGATGGTCAGGCCCTTTCCGGATCATCGATTTTCTTACTCCGGTTACCGTTGCGCTTTCTTTCGCCAATTCACCTCGTTTCATTAAAAAAGCACACGTCGAGCAACTCAAACCTCATCATATAAATTAAATATTAAGAAAATTTCTATAACCTTCTCCTTTACAATTTATTTTTCTTTCTGATCTTTCTTGTCCCGCACAAATTGTCATCTGGTAGTCTTCTTTCCGTGCACTGCAGAACATAACAAAATACGGAACCAAGCCGTATTTCCTCTAAGCCAAATGCGCATCTGTGTGTTTGGGCATCGGTGTGTTGAGCTCTCCTAGAGCCCCTCCGTGCCGTAATCTATATAGATGTTTGCAGGCGAAGAGATCTTGACTTTCTTTGTCCAGTGATACATCTCACTGTTTCTCGGACTTGACGCTTTCAACCCATAGTCTGATCAACTATGAGGTTCCACTTTACGGCAATGGCCGCTACATGTACCTGACATGTTTCCCTATCCAGACATATCTTAACATCGAGCACTCCGCGGGTGTAATCGATGCGACGAGAATATAGAGAGCGTCATGAACTCTTCTGTTTCTTCGTCACAATCACGTCTTCGGACGAGGACATAGTGAGTCCATTTCCTTATTAAATAGTTAAGTTTGGTGTATTTGTTCTTGTTGCTTATCTTGGTGGAGGTATACTGACCGGTTCTGTCGAACTACATATAATTAATGTGGCACTCGCTATGCATGTTAGTCTTAAGTTGTTTTTTTCTCCTCGAGGTCTAAAACACCTGTCTGAGAGAAAATTTTTTTATTCACCTCTTCACGCACACTCTCTCTCTCCTTTTTCAAAATTTTGCGGGAGGCCTTTCTGGCCCCCTTTTCTTTTCCACCCTAACTCCGTCTTTCGGGGGGGGGGGAGAGCGGTAGCATGCAAAACCTCAACTCACTCACAAAAATAATCTGCAGCAAAATTATCAACCGAAATTCCTACCACAGTCTATTTCGCCCTTGACAAGTGTCTCTGCGTAGTGACCGTCAACAGTAACAATCACCTGACCTATCTCTCTCTCTTTCTAGGAACAAGGTTCAGCCGCCAGCGAGTCTGGCTTAAATAAAATACGTATTCACTCCTGTCTTAGCATTCGAAAAATGTAGTCTAATATTCCATCACGTTTTAGTTTAAATCTAAAGTTACAGAATGCCGAAGTAATAAGTTTCTTTAAAACCACAAATCAATGTGATCAAATCAGTGATGTGTTTTTTTGTGTACTAAATAAAATAAAGTTGGTTAAATTTTTCATATATTACGGCACATGTTTCACGAGAACTTTCAAGAGGATTCCAGGTAACCCATTTACAGATTTTACCATATTATAAATTTTGTTAGTGTTTTAAGCTTTATTCATTAAGATATGTATTTAATGTTTTATTTAATATTCAAAAATTTTCAGAAACTAAATAATTATAAAATTTTTATTTTTTAAAACATAGTTTACAAAACCTTAAACAGTCAGACTTTAAGTTTTGAGCAGTTATGTGAAATTAGAGCAAACTGGTAGCAAACATTAAACAATCAGAATATCAAATTTTCAAGCATGTTAAAATGCAAATTAAAGAAATCCTTTCTAGACCAGAATACTTGTTTTGCAGATTTTCTAAGTTTCATACAGGTTTTACTTTAAACAAAATCAAAGTATTTATATACAGCTTTATAACCATCTAAGAAGCATTTAATTATAAGCTTAATGAATTTCTGTAATGCAATCAATATTCTCTAATTTTGACGAAATAACCAGATATTTTAATTAAAGAATCTTGTTCTACAACATGTCTGAGTTTGCACAAATGCTAGTAAACGTGTTTTTTGCTTTAGCAAAAAGCTGGTCGGAGAAAGAGATCGAACCTGCTTGATTTTGCATACTACAGCAAAATAATGCACATCAATGTTTCTGCCTGTTCATTAAAACAAGCTTGATATAGCAACTCTAAAAATTTCCAAGTGCACAAAAGTGACTTTTTGAAAACTGACTTTAGAAAACTTTGTTTAAATAAATACCTATTTTGCTCATGTACCTAACTTTGTTTAGTGAAATGTGTTTCTTGTTATTTAAATGTAATCATGTGTAACTATTTATAATTTAAAAGAAAAAATATTTAGGTGGTGCTGCATGCAAACTTTTCGGTCCTGACAGCCTCCAAGAGGTTATTTCTAAATTAATAAAAATTGACGTCAATTTAAAAACTTCAGTATTCTAAATTTTTACTATTTCCTTTAAAATCTTCTCATGTTATAAACAAATTCTTTTTAATTTAAAAAATATATATATTGGCCAATTTAATACTTAAGAAATTTAATAAACAAAATCATGATATGTAATAATTAATTCAATAATAAACTTGTTAGAATTAATATGATTTTTTTTTTTTTAAAATTTAAAATATAAATCTTACTAATAGAATTTTTTTTATTGTTAAATTTTGTAACAGTTTATATAAGCAAAGGGGGGGGGGGTAAATACCAGATTCTGATCATCAATATTTTTTTTTTTATTGTAATTTTTACATTAAGGGCGCATAACTTTTCTCAAAGATTAATTGTAATCTTTTAATAAATAAGTCTTGCTTATATTAATTTAGTTTGAGATGATATTTTTTCAGCTTGTAAATGGTAAAATCTGATCCATCAAAATCTCCTTTTTTTTAATCTAATAAATTTGAGCCTTGTTAATTACAAAATTTGTCTTTGTCTTTTTCTTTTTCAAACATTGTTACCATTTGGTTCCGCCTTTTTCTTTAATTTAAGTCGCCTGGTAACACTACTAAGAACAGTTACAGAAATGATTGTTTTGCTTCAATATGTAGCAGACGTTAATAATAAATATATATTAAATGATTTGGGAATGTCTTGCGTTACAAAACGTATACCGATACTAATTACTTTAAAAAAATATATTCGGATCATGAGATATCGTTCATTAAAAGAACAGTAAATGCTGCTTATCATATATTTATAAGTACTTCCTTGGCAACCCCGATATGTTGCAACATCTTGAAATTATTCTACGTAAGGAGTAAAAACAAACCAGTAACGTAAAATAGAAAATAGGTGTGATTTCAACAACCTGACCCAAAACCAAACAAAACGTTTTACAACAGATTCAATTCTATTGAATCATTAAAACTATTCAATACTATTCCTAAATATATTAGAATTTGCACAAATCCAAAAATATATTCTAAATTACTTAAGCAATGGTTTCTATGGTATAATAATTTTTCTATGAACATTTATTTTAAAATCCAATTTTTCGTGTATTGGGGCTCTTTTCAAGAAATAAAATAAAAGTATGAATGGTTGTTCGTGCGTGTGTATACGCGCGTAGGTGTGTAGAATTGTGTAAGAGTATGCAAAATGTGTGGTACTTGAATAGGGTATATAAACTGAATTTATTCTACTGTTATCTCCATTTTTTGTATAAATATATTTTTCTGTTTTCGTTACTTCCATACTTCTCCAGCACTATGTGAGCTTTGGCTTCTCCAACGTTAGCTATATATAGTATTTGGTGTCCCACAAAGTGTCTCCTGGCACCGTATTCCCTTTCTACACAGAGCCATCTCTAAATCTAGATCGTTTGTCCATCTATTTCTCGGCCTCCCTTGTCTCCGTTTTCTTTCTATTGAAGTCGTTTAAAATGTCTTTGCGCCATTAACCATTCATTCAACATTTCCCATCCAACATTTTTGAGTTTTAATAATTTGCAATACCTCTTTCCAATTGAGTATAACTTCAATTTCACTACTATTGTGAACGCCAAACATTTAAGTCAAAATATAGCCAAAGATTCGCCCGACAACTTTTCTCTCAACAAGTCTCAATCCTTGCTTTATTTGCTGACAATTTCCACCTAAGTGACCCTTATGTAATGAATGATTTTAGCTGCGAATTAGGCAGATCTAAGTTCGCAAAATTATACTCTGTTTTTTATAATTAGCTTTCTTTGAATTACCTTAATAATGAGGGGTTTGCTGCTAACTAACACCAAAAGGTATAAAAAAAACTATCCAAATATACTGGAGGTTTTTATTCAATGTTTATTTACATTATACACTTAAGTATAATTTTTTTTGTGTGATTTTTTTATATTTTTGACAGATTAGTTAAAGATTCTAATCAATTAATTTGAATTAATTGAGTAAATGAAAATGTATCATTAAGTATTAGGAAAATATACAATTACGTAATACCATTGGAATGGGTTTTATATTTTAGTCATTTTACAAAATTATATAAAAAATGTATTAAGAATAACGTGAAGTTTCTTAAAATGTAATAAATAAAATTTATTTCGTTTCCTTCTCCTATAAGTTCATGGCAGTAAAACTAAACAACAATCAAATTTTATCATAGATTTTGTTTTAAATCCCAAAACAAAATAAATCTCACAATTACGTAATCATTCAGAAGACAGAAACTTGTCACAATTTTATTGTAGTGAGAGGTGATAAACCTGTTTGTTCGTCATCGTATTACTGCTGTAATAATAGGAACTCAAGTAGAAAGTTCATTTCAGCCTTTGAAGGTAAGACTAATGTTACTGTTAACTTTGCAGAAAACAAATGTGTTTGCACTTTGACCGCTACACATTATTTAGACCTCCGTAGCTTTTGAAATACTTTACTGCAGGTTTTCTTTGTTTGTACAAAGATATATTGTTAGTATGTTTTAATGCAAGGAAATGTTTTATTGTCTAAATAAACGTTTCATATCATTTTATTCAATATTTAACATATTTAAACCACGGAATAACATAACAATATTTTGAAATTAATAACTTATTACAGATTCTGTTGAGTAATATGATGTTCCCTTTTTAAAAGAATTTAGATTAAGGAATTAGTTATGAATTCATAATTAATATTATTATTGATACTTTTTTTGTTAATAAACACCAAACGAATTCAAAACTCTAACTCCATTTTAATTTATGGACATTAAGATATTTACTTATTTATATTTTAATCGTAGCCTATGGATTTACCATTTTATATAGCTATTGTAAGTTTTACAAAATATATGAATCAGACTTTCATTTTTTCAAACCTCAATTTTATTTTCATTGTAGAAAGATTAACGAGTCTCTGTTTCTAATTAAAAGTTAATAATTACCTCTAAAAGTCCGATACGTAACTTACTCTTTCTGAAATGCTACTACGGTTTCAGATGTTTCAGTTATCCATCATCAGGTGTGATGCTACTCACCAGAGGACATCATAATATTAAGTAATTGTTTTAGACATATAGGGAACACCACAAACACAAAATGTATGTACAGATAATAACAACGAATGTACGCACACAATACGTGTTTATAACAGGTATTTATTGTCATGAGGAGCTCTCGTGAATGATATCACACCTGTTGATGCTGTTTACACAAACGTCAAATGTACTTATTATATTTTATTGTTATGTGCATTTCGAATACACAGATGAGAGTAATTGGGAAAAGTTTTGTTGTTATCAAAATATGTTTATGAGTAACTGAAGGAATTACAGAGTTGAATATGTGCAGACGATTTTCATCTTTAACCCAGGTAATGTGGTATTTAGATATATCTTTTTCAATCGAGGTTATCATGATATTTTATTAAATAGTTTTGAAAACTCGATTTGGAGGAACACCACACTGAAATTACTTTATTGTGCTTATTTTAACTCATTTTTACTACCTTTGGAAGGTATATTTAGGCATAATACAACATGATTGAATTATTTAACATTATATTAAACCAAGTTGCAATATGCATTTCCATCTCGTTACAGTATTTGTATTTTTACCTATGACACTTACCGATGAGAAAATGCGTTTTGATAAATTGTAGGACGTTGATAGGTCTAAGTTTTTAAAAACAATATAGGTATTAATGTAAATATTTCTGATTAATATTTGTAAACCTTAAATAATATTGACTCCCGCAATATATTATAATAGTATATTTGTAAAATGTGTTTTATTTCCAAAGTTGCCACTTCATTTTATTTCTTGGGAAACCTTTTATACACAACAAAATGACTTGTTGTGTAGACGTAAGACGTATTCTCTTTTCGAAATAAACCAAGATTGGGAGTTATACGATCTGACTTGGCATCACCATAATTTAGAAAATGGTTGTTATATAAAGGGTTAATTTTTGGCGGTTTAATCCAAGTGGACATTATTTACTAAAAATGAACTTATAATCACATAGCGAAATCGTGATATATTTTGTTAAATCAGATTCTATATGAGTGGTGTTCACAAATAAAATGGATTTCAAATAATCACATGTCAATTTCATATATTTATTAATTAAATACAGCTTGTTTGTTTCGTCTATATGTGACTAAGTGTTAAAATGTTCTATAATAATCAAATTGGATTGTTTGAAGGACATTTCCTAGTTCATTATTTCTAGCCTATTGTCCTATTATGGCAATATTTGTGCATAATTACATACGAATCACCAAACAATCCTCCAATACTGTCGAAATTCACTAAAGGGTGTTTATAAAATACGTAATTACTATAATTACCATTATGGCGAGTTAGTGACATATATGACACAATATAAATATAAAGTTTACATAATAATAAATAAATTATCATAAAATGCTGTAATATTTACAATTTTCTATAACATTTTGAAGAATAATTTTAAAAATAATATTTTTTATTATTTTTTACAAAGATTATAACTTGTGTGTGTGTGTGTGTGTTGAGACGGTTTGGGAAAAGCCAAAAGTCTCAAGTCAATTTAAAACAAGTTAAATTCCCGCGATAAAGCCATGTAGATGAGGGGCGAGGAGGAACGATGACGTCACGGCAACAGGTGTCGAACACTGCATGTTGGATCGTGTACAGTCGTTCTGTCTTGTTTCTTATTTTATTAAAATATTAAATTATTAAAATAAATTAAGGTACAGTAGAATCAACCGATTAAGAATATCGAAAAATAAATTTAAAAGCAATTAAAACAAAAAAGTTATTCAAATTTTTATAGGGGCTCAAAAACCTAAAATTTGGAAAAAACTTAAATTCAAAATTCAAAAAACGTAGAGTCATAACTCAAAGGGGAACTAATAATAATCATAAATAAAAAATATGATTTAATAATAATTAACAGGTGAAAATGGACTTAGAAAGTCATTCTTGGGGAGTTTTTTGGAATTTTTGAGTTGAAGGGGGGATTATTTAAAAAATAATAATAAGTACTATTGTAGAGACCACAATAGGGCACAATAATATGTACTTAGAATCAAATTTGAGAATAAAATAAGGGAGATATAATAATTACAAAACGTAAAACTTCAAAGCCCAAAAACTTCAAAAGCGGTTAAATTAAACGTTAAAGGGGTAAAGTAACATGGTAATTATAGGTATCTAGTATGTAAAATTGTAAAACATCAAAGCAGAAGTAATAATATATAATGGGGGGGTTTTTATGAACATAAACTAATACGACACAAAATTTAGGACTTCAAAGACGTATAACTCGAAAACCAAACGAGTTATGTGAAAAGCACAAACATAGTTTTTCGTCGTAGTAGAAGAGGAACAAGATTTCGTCAAAAGAATTTTGAGAAAGGACTTATCTCAAAATTTGAAAAGAAGAAAAATCAAATTTCGGGAAAAGGGTGATAACTCGCGAACGAAGCGTAGTAGAGCGATGAATCAAGTTCCACAAGACCCACAAGATGGATAGGAAGAAGAATCCGAAAGGAACTTTAAAATCGGTTCGAGCGTTCGAAAGTTATAGCGAGTTGAACGAAAAAACGTCCAAAGTAGAGATTTTCATGCAAAAACATGAAAAGTTGCGCGCGCATCCTCAGTAGGAATCCAAAGTTTGAAACATCATATTGCCAACTTGGATCACAGATAACGTTGAAGAAGAAATACAATAAATTATTAATTAAAAGGTGTTTTAATTAATAATAACGGAAGAAAACTATTCATTAGTCAAAAAATATGACTAATAAAATATATAGTGTAAATATTTCAGACCAAAAGGGCCTGAAAACACATAATATGAAGAAAATACCTTTTTCAAAAAAAGGGAGGAAAATTGGCTCCAAGAAGGGGAATAATTCCCACTGACAGGGAGACCGTAATTTGTCTTTCGAAAGGAGGACACTTTTGATTTGGAATCGACGCGAAGTGGACGTTTCTTCTGCAACCGACTCTGAGCTGAGAGGTAAATTCAACTGTCACTCTACTTAACTGGACTTAGAATTATTTCAACTAGAATCGAACTTCAAGGCAACTTAGAAGAATTCGAGACCAGCATTCAACTACATAGCAGCTTACAGACTCTGGATCGAAAACATCAAATCAACGTCAGCCTAATTATACAACAAATTCCAAATCCAACTAGAACTTCTAATAAAGTGTGAAGGTATCTTATACTTAAGGAATAATTCCAAATATTAACTTCATTTCAAATATAACGTCATTAGGGGAATTATTATAAATTAAATTCATTTTTAAACCTCTGCTTTGGTGTTGAAAATAATTAATAATTAAATACGACTTTTTCAGTACAGGAAAAACTGTTTGTGGTTCTGTCTGAAAAGTCAAGCGTTTTTATTTTGTTTAGAATATAGAAAATATTACATTGATAAATTTTGTCAAATAAATAAATAGTTGTGTTGTTGTTTAATCAAATTGTTTGGTGTTATTAAAAAAGTTTTTGAATTTCAAATTTTTCTGTGAAAAAAAGAAAAGAATATATAAATAATTCATTTCTAAATTTTGTTGTGTTTTCAATATATATCCATTCTGTATATGTTATTAACCTTGTTTAAACATAAATCTTATATATGTGCTCTGGTAATATAATTTGAAAATTTTAAAAGTTATCATCAGAACTTAAGAGCCGATTTCTACCAAAAGGCACGACCTTGGAGAGAGAGAGTGTTAATCTTAAAAAAGAGTCAAATAATCGAGCATTGAGATAAAATTCAGGGAATTTTGCGTAAATTAAAAGTTAGTAAGTTTATGAGGACAAGCTCATACTTATTAGAGCCAAGAGTTGCAAAATCTTTGATTCAAAAAAGTAAAAGTGAGCACCTTGGCCTTGCCCGCGCTTGCTCTGAAAAGAAAGGTGGTTCGCCCAGTCGGTGGTGATCGTACAGCCAGTTTAAGAGTTCGTGATAATAGTGTTCCAAAAAGGGAACAAAGAATCTTAAATTCGTGAAGAGGGAGCGGAGTGTGGTAAGTGACGCTGCGAAGGTAGGCGTACGGACCCACGACCTCGAGCCGGAGCGCGGCAGTGTGTGTGTGTGTGTGTGTGTGTGTGTGTGTGTGTGTGTGTGTGTGTGTGTGTGTGTGTGTGTGTGTGTGTGTGTGTGTGTGTGTGTGTGTGTGTGTGTGTGTGTGTGTGTGTGTGTGTGTGTGTGTGTGTGTGTGTGTGTGTGTGTGTGTGTGTGTGTGTGTGTGTGTGTGTGTGTGTGTGTGTGTGTGTGTGTGTGTGTGTGTGTGTTGCAACGCACCCTCCGCTAATCAAGTGGGTGGGACAGGCCTACGTTCACCTAACGGGACGCTCGCTAGACCCTACCGGGGACTCTAACACTCTACTATCGACTTGGTAGAAAATTCTTCTCCTATTGCCTACCTTTCTAAGTCCCTGATAAGGCTTATATTATGTTATGTTACGTTACACACAAGATCAAAATATATTCATCAAACTTATGCTAACACATGAAAAATTTTATATATATTAAATTCACTCCTTAATCTATCTTACCTCTTTTAAAACTTCAGACTCTTTCTGAAAGGGTGTGCTCTTTGGAGCTAATCAATTCATTATATCAAAATTTGTTCTTTTTTAAATTTAATTTACTACTTGTGAGCACTTACTTCTTCTTCTTTTTGAATTTAAGAATTTATTTTAATAGGATAGTTTCAATCAAAAATACCAGACAATGAAACTTTACAAATTTATTGAAATCGGCACAATTTAATTTTTATTTCAGAAAACAATGGATTTATTAAAAATCTCTTACAACAGATTATGTCGCCTTTTCCTTCAATTTACATTAAAAGTTTCTCTTTCAAACAACTTGAAAATTCTCTATCCTAAGTAATTCTAACATTAACTAAATCTAACAATATATATTCTTAATCTAACACAATTATTTATTAACCCTTTTATTTATATTGTTCCAATCTGTTACTTGGTTTTATTGAAAATTTGACTCGAATTTATTTTATTTGATTATTCTTTACTTTATTGAATTTAAAATTGACTTTATTTCTGACTCTACTTTGATTTTAAAACGTTATTATTGAACTTTGTTAATTTTAGGAATTTTGGACTTTTCTCAAGTTTATTAAAAAATAAAATTTATTTATTAAAAAAGCTTGATTTATGCAGTACCTTGTTTTTGTGAATTGCACAAGTCCGCTCGTCTTGATTCTGAGGATGGTTGTGGATCCTAAAGATTGTTTCTAGAGTTGTCTCCTGTTCTAGAATCTCCCGAAGTCCTGTTCCCGTTGAATCTGCTTCCTGCTGCTGATGACGACAATTACTTGTAGGATATTTGCCGGAGTCCCTAGTAAAGATCTCTTCTAATAAGCTGTTGTAGGATTTAGCGTTGTCTCCTTCAAGGCCGATCCTGCTGTTAGATATCGTTCTTAACCCAGAGAAGTACTGAACACTGACAAATTATTTTTACGACGATTTCCTCTTCAGACTTAAGTAAAAGTGGGTGATCCTTCCTGGAGCTGGTACGAGACTGATGAATTAACATGTTGCAAGTCAACTCGTTGAAGTTTGACATATACAGTATAGCCAACTTTTCTGATTTTTGTTCCTTTTTTATTTCGCGATTTATTTAAGTTTCTATATTTTATTTTAACTACTTATGAACTCCTCTTGGCTTATCATTACATTATTTGGCTATCTTCACTATTTTAGATTAATTATTTCTATTATTATTAGTTATATTAGTTTAATTGTTTGTTGTTAATTTTGGCTCATGTTTGTAATCTACCCCTCCCTTGCGGCGAGAGTCTCTCATTCGCGCGACCTTGGACACATGTTGGTTCCTGAAAATCTTGAGTTTTGACTGACGATTTATTCATTTCTTCATATATACCGTTCGCTTCGTTCGATTTACTTCTTGGTGATTTCATTTTGAAGCTCCTTTCTTCCTGATGGTTTTCCATTTTCATTCGAAGCGATACGACGTATATTTCTTCTTTTATGACGATTTGAAGATCTCGTAGTTTTTTCGAATTTACTTTTTTCATTTTTGGAAAATTTTGAATTCTTTTTTTTGGATGTTGTTCTTCTGATGCTGAAAGTCACAAAACTGCTTCCCTCTTCTTCCTTGCTTCCTGGGTTCACAAATTACGGTACATTCTGCAAGTTTGGTTATTTATGGCTTTATTACTTTATTGTCTTTAATTGATTTTTGGTTTCGAGTCTTATTTATTATTAGTTTATCTTAGGGTTATGTACTGTTATTATTAGATTTTTGATTTTATTTATTTTAAGAGAGTTTTGTGGTTTATTACGTTTTATTTTGGCTATAGCTTTATTATTATTAATCTTACAAGTTTATTTTCTTATTATTTATTACTAGGTTTTTCTAGCTCTACACGATGATGTTATTTTATTTTTGGTTTTGGTATTTTGCAATTATAACATTGGTTTATATGAGTCTATATATTCCCGTTAAAACCGGAACGTTAAACATCCTGTCCAAGCCCGTTGACCTTGGCTCCGTTCAGCCTTGCTATGCTATTTAACTTAACGTATGTTTTGAATATTTTCTTACTTCTACAGTTTTTATTCGATTTGATTGAAATTTTGGAATTTGGTATTTTTCCAAAATTGTTCCTGGCGAACGGTTCAATTAAACCGTTGCAGTGTATGTGTGTTGCAACGGTTTAATTGAACCGCCTGCAAGGAGCAATTTTGGAAAATAGATAAATTCCAAAATTTCAATTAAATCAAATAATAATTGTAGAAATGACAAAAACATTTCTAAAAATAAAATAACACATGTAAAGTTAAAGGGAATATGTAAGTTAGCCAAGCCAAGGTCACGCGCCTTGACAGGAAATATCTAGCGTTCCGGATTGAACAGGAATTCGTCCACATGTTTCTAATGCAGAAAACTTAAATTAAAATGATATAATCGTGTAGAGCTAGGAAAACCTAATAATAAATAATAAGAGAATAAACTCGTCAAATTAATAATAAAAAAGTTATAGCCATAATAAAACGTCATAAAACATAAAAAACCCTTAAAATAAAGAAATTCCAAAATCTAATAATAACAACGCATAACCATAATATAAACTAGAAATAAATAAGACTCGAAATCAAAATTTAATAAAAGACCATAAAGTAATTAAATAATAAATAACCAAAAATGCAGAAAGTACCGTAACTTGTGAAACCCAGAAGCAAGGAAGAAGAGGAAAGCAGTTTTGGAACTTTCAGCATCAGAGGAACAACTTGCAAAAAGAAGATTTTCAAAATTTCCAAAATTGGAAAAACTAAATTTTGAAAACTTACGAAATTTTCAAATCTCCGTAAAAGAAAAAATATACGTCGTATCGCTACAAATGAAGATGGAAAATCATCAGGGAAAGAAGGGCTTCAAAATGAAATCACCCAGAAGAAGATCGAGCGAAGCGAACGGGATATATGAAGAAAAGAAGAATTCGCAAGTAAAAAATTATAAATTTCAGGAATCAACTTGTCTTGAACGTCGTGCGCATAGTAGGCAGTAGACGCATGGAAAGGGAAAGTTACCAACTTCAACACAAATCCACCATAAGAAATTAAACTAATTATAACAAATAATAATAGGAATAGATAATTTAAAATAAGAAAAATAGACAAACAATAGGAGAATAAGCCAAGGAAAGTTCATCGTAGTGCAAATAAATAAATAAAATTAATTAAATTGTGAAATAAAACAGTAACAATAATCAGTGAAGGTTGGCCACACTGAAAGGCCTAAAATTCGACGAGTTAACTTTCTTCAAGTTAATTCGACAGTCTCGTTTAGTACCAGCTCCAGGGAAGTCTTCTAATAGCAGCTCCAGGAAAGATCACCAACTTTACTCAAGTCTGAACAGGAAATCGTCGTGAAAAATATTGTCAACGCTCTGTACTTCGCCAGGTTAATAACGGTGCCTACAGAAAGGATCGGCCTTGCAGGAGACAACGTGACATCCTACAACAGCTTGGTAGAAGAGATCTTCACTACGGACTCCGGCAAACATTCTTCTAGAATTTGTCGTCAACAACAGATTCTTCGAGAACTGGACTTCGAGATATTCTAGACAACTCTCAGAAAACATCTCCAAGATCCTCAAACACTCTCAGAATCAGGACGAGCGGACTTGTGCACTCCACAAAACAAGGTACTGCATAAATCAAGCTTTTTTAATAAATAAAATATTTTTTAATAAACTTGAATTACGTCCAAAATTATTAAACTCAATAAAGTTAAATAATAACATTTTAAAGACAAAGTAAAGTCAAAATAAAGCCAATTTTAAATTCATTCAAATAAAGAGATATAAAATACAATAAAATTCGAGTCCAATAATAAAGCAAAAGTAACAGATTGGAAAGGAATAAATAATAGGATTCATATTTATGTGTATTAGAATAAGAATATCAATTGTTAGTTTTAGTTATTGTTAAAATTGTTTAATATAGTAGATTTTCAGTTTGTTAAAAGAGAAAGCATTTAATATAAATTGTCAGAAAAGGCGACATTAATTGTTGTAAAAGATTCGAAAGAAATCCATTGTTTCTCAAAATAAAAATTAAATTCTAGACTCTTAAATAAATTTGTTAAATTTCATTGTTGAATATTTTAATTAAATCTAACCCATTCAAAGAAACTCATTACATTAGAAAGAAGAAAAAGTAAGTGCTCACCAAGTATAAAGTTAAAAATTCAAAACAGAGCAAATTTTGGTGTTAATGAATTAAAGAGCTCCAAAGGGCACACCCTTTGAAAAAGAGTCTGGAGTTTTAAGAAAGGTAAGCTAGTATAAGAAGTGAATATATTAATATAGTAAAATTTCCTGTGTTAGCATAAGTTGATTAAAATAAATTATTCTTGTGTGACATAAGGAATCAAGAGCCTTATCAAAACTATTAAACTGCGAAAGAATCACTCTCTGATTTAAAGTAGATCGCGAAGGGTAGTAGTTGGGGTAGGGTCTTGCAGCGAGTGCTGTCCCCCGTAGAGTGTCTGTCTGTCGAAGAACCAACAGTAGGAAGGGGGGGGTGCGTTGCAGTGTGTGTGTGTGTGTGTGTGTGTGTGTGTGTGTGTGTGTGTGTGTGTGTGTGTGTGTGTGTGTGTGTGTGTGTGTGTGTGTGTGTGTGTGTGTGTGTGTGTGTGTGTGTGTGTGTGTGTGTGTGTTTGTGTGTGTGTGTGTGTTTTGAATAAAGTAATACTTACTACCAGCTCTTCTTAATTACATCCAAGATCAAAGACGTCAATTTAAGAATGCACAACAAAAATATCTAGAAAGGTACAGTGACAATATATTTTAGAATCACTTTTGATACCAAACTTACTATTTAACTCCCTCTGAAAGAATCTCTTATAAGGTTTCACAATAATCAATTATTTTTAAACGTCTGGCCTTAGTTAAATGTGGAGGATCTCTAGATCTTCGAAATGAGTCCTACAGGTCATAGATAAAACCATGAGTAACTTATGGAAGGGTAATTCTAGCAACTCCCAGAAGATATGGAAAAAATAAATTAGAGATAGGTCAGATTAACTGCCTACCCCTTAACATTGGCGCTGTACGAACAACATTGGCCAATAATATCACCTTGGAGGAATATTTCAACTATAAGGCACAAATTTTGTTTGAAAAGATTATAGAAAGGTTAGATTCCTAACCTATTGTTAATAGGACCTCCTGCAAAAGCAA
Source organism: Aphrophora alni (assembly GCA_963513935.1). Lineage (NCBI taxonomy): Eukaryota > Metazoa > Arthropoda > Insecta > Hemiptera > Aphrophoridae > Aphrophora > Aphrophora alni. Next base: position 54,430 of record CAUPSG010000616.1, read on the forward strand.
ACAATAAGAACTCAGACCAGCTTTAATCAATTAACCATATCTAATAGAATAATCAAAGTGAAAGCGAAACAACCACTTCAACTGATGGAGCCGATGGTATTCAAACATTTTAACGTTTTCTTGGATCTGCTCGAACCTGTAAGCAAGAAGTCTGATGTGCCATGCATAAAAGCTCAAAACGCTTTAGAACTTTGAATCAAAGTTACTCTTTAGACTCGTGGATACTGATATATACTGTTGGATCAAGAATAGAGGGAGAAACTGGAGCTAAAATATATTGTAGCCATTTCTCGCAATACTTTGCTTTGAGTAGTAACTCTTCGGGGTTTAAAGCAGAATTGGCAGCCATAAATGAAGCTCTTCTACAGTTTATTGTGAGGGCATGGCTAAACACGAATATAATTGCCTTGGTTTACTCGATATCATCTCTGCAAGCAGTAGCCAATAATGATAACCTAAATAGCACAGCGATAAAAGATATCAGACAGAAGTACAATATTGTAATAATTAATGTTAATAATATCGCAATACAGTAGGCTCCTGCTCGTGTGGGGTTGCGGGGAAAGAAGACTGCAGATGACTTGGCGAAGAGGTGAGCAAAAATTATGTGCCCTAACGTTACACATAATTTCAACCTCACAACAGAAATTTGTTGATGAAATAAAGGTTAAATTGGAGCAAAAAGCTTATGATCCGTCTGAGCATTTTAAAGAAAATGGAATGCTTCCATATAATATATCTGTAGCAAATTTCCGACTAGCTACCGGTCACGATTGTCTTACCAAGCATCTTTAGAAAATAAAGTAACTAACCTCTAACAAGTGCACAATTTGTTCACAAGAAAATATAATATGGACAAAGATCATCTACTGATCTTCAAGGACCTAGCTAAAGAGAACCAATGACGAAGGGACTTTCCTGGATTTTATTCGGTGGCAAGATCCAAGATGGTGTGAGCCAAAGGGAGCAATTGGAAATAGAAGAAGGTGTTTTATCAATGTATACATCACAGATATATAACTTAAAGAAATACATTATTGTAACAAAAGATACGGTTAAAAATTACAGTTGAGGTTGGTTGTTTTTATTAAAATAGTAGTTAGTACGTTATATTTGAGGGTTGTGTGCATGGATAAAGTTTATTTGTTGGTCTATTTTATATAATACTACAAATATACGTAAATGTATGGGGAAGATTGTTCAATTACTCAAAAACTAAGTTTTTAAAAGTTTTTAATATGAATTTGGAATTATTTTTTTATATTTAAACGAATATCCTTACACGTCACAATTTTTTAAAATTTAATTAATTACAACTGTCTAAGTTGAGAAGGTGACTTGTTCTTGACAAGAAGATTCACATATATTTTGTTATATATCGAAAATGGTTTTCTAATACACTTCCATTTCACATCCATTTTTCTAGTCTATACCATTTTGATTCAACGGATCACGTATTGGGAGTATTCTTTTTTTTTTATAAACGGAGACCACAATTTTTTTACGAGAGATAAACAGGTATCTTCTTTCCCCAAAACTGCAATGATCAAAACATTCAAATAGTAATTTTTTTAATTATGACTTTTCACTAGTGACTTAAATCGATGTTCATTCGGACTTGATTCTAATATGAACCATCAAGAAACAAAGTGTATATTTTTGACTCAAAATTCTAGACTAATATAATCCTCTTTGAAAATTGTCTTAATTGTAAAAAGCTATACAAGGATAACGTGTTCCTTGGTAATTTTACATTTTATAAAATTGCGAACGTATGCTAAAATACGCCATATTATCTTTAAAATGTCAGGTAATTAAAGTTACATTTATGTGTTATTTTACCATACGTTTTTCACTTTTATCTTATCTCAAAAGTTCTGTTAGCAGATAAATAAGGCTTCTAATGATAGATAACTTGCACTATGTGAAAGTCGATATCTGCTCGAACAGTGAATGTTAGAACGTACAAAAACGGAGTAATAACTTTGCTGTGTTTGCAATAAGTAAATAAATTTCAATTCTAAATTTAAAAAGCGTTTGATTTTTATCCCATATACAGCGTAAGGTTGTAATAAATATTGGGTTTTACAAATAATTAATCATGAAAATTACAAATATTTTAATAATTATTACTTTAGAGCATTGTAATTGTTATAACTCAAAAAAATGGTTTGTTAAAAAAAAAATTACCTTTCTCCTCTCTCTCTCTCTCTCTCTCTCTCTCTCTCTCTCTCTCTCTCTCTCTCTCTCTCTCTCTCTCTCTCTCTCTCTCTCTCTCTCTTCATGCTTCATCTGTACGCCGATGATCTGCAGATATATCTACATTCTAAAGTTAATGACATCGGCAATGCAGTTGAGCACATGACGTATGACATTAAAAGTATTTGCCTATGGGCTGAAGAGCATGACTTACGACTTAACAAATCAAAGACGCAACCCATCATTATAGGCTACTCCCGATTGATGAACACAATAGACTTGAACAATCTCCCTAAACTTAAAATTGAAGGTGAATTATTAGAATACCGTACCAGCGTCAGAAATCTGGGAGTGACAATCAATGACAGATTAAACTGGACTGAATATGTAACTGAGACATGGAATAAAGTATTTGCAGGGATTCACTCTTTTAAAAAAAATGAAAGATTTTTTGCCATTTCATATTAGAGTGCTTTTAGTTAAATCATTAATTATGCCATACTTTGCTTACTGTGACACTGTAGCCAGTGACATGACTGTGGAATTGGCTAATAAACTCCAACGGGCTCAAAATTATTGTATACGGTTTATTTTTTGTTTAAAACGTTATGATCATGTTAGTCCATATTATAAACAATTATCTCTTTTAAAGCTCTATGAATTTAGATCCTTTCATATTTTAACTATGTTGCATGCTGTCCTTCAAACTAGAGTGCCGACTTACTTGGCAAATAAGTTTGTTTTTGCCTCAGATATAAGTACAAAAAGTACAAGAAAGGGTTCGACAATGCTAATCATTCCCAAGCATAGAACTGTAATGTATAACAAATCTTTTACCGTAATGGCATGTCGCCTGTGGAACTCGCTACCAGATTCCCTTAAAGATATTGATAGCCGTGCTCAATTTGCAAAATCGTTGAAGCTGCATTTCATGAATGGTGGGGACGTGGACTGATATCTTTGCTCGGGGTGTGTAAGAAGTGAAATTTGTTTTATTTACTTTATGATGTATGAAAGTGCGCGTGAATGTATAATATAGTTTATATTTAGAACAGTTTATTGTACTCTGGAAGAAATTGTATTAGTTTAGGATTTTTCTTTGTTGTAATTTTTTTCATTATTGTTATTATTATTATCTTTGTGTGTGTTCTTTGTACTTAGTTTCTTTTCTTTTAAATAGTTAAATTTAAATTATTTTTATTTTTAGACTTAAGTATGTTAATTGTAATTGATTTTGTAAAGACGTGTAAATTAATTGTGTAGGCTATGGGTTAAGTGGAAGAGAGGACCTGATGGTCCTTACTTCGCCCAGAATAAAGGCTCAAATCAAATCAATCAAATCTCTCTCTCTCTCTCTCTCTCTCTCTCTCTC